>OY856412.1:799964391-800104391 GCA_963693085.1 Alisma plantago-aquatica
AGTCTCACTATGTTGAGAAGATACTAGAGAGGTTTGAGTACACATCACGTAAATTTGTTAAAACTCCATATGATTCATCCGAGCCCTTGTTCAAGAATGAGATTGGGGTTCCAGTGTCTCAATTACGATACTCTCAGATTATCGGAAGTTTGATGTATCTTATGAACTGTACACGTCCATACATTGTGTTTGCCGTGAACAAGTTAAGTAGATACACCAGTTGTCCCGACAAGACCCATTGGGAAGCTCTTGATAGAGTTCTAAGGTATATCAAGGGAACACATTCCCTTGGACTGCATTATGGTAAACATCCTTCCGTAGTCGAAGGATATAGTGATGCAAGCTGGATTGTCGTGAATTCTGGGAGTAATGGTGTCTCAGGATATGTATTCCTGTTGGGAGGAGGAGCTATTTCCTGGAGGTCTAAGAAATAGACCATATTGTCTCGGTCCACTTTTGAGGCAGAGTTGTGTGCTTTAGATGAAACTGGATTGGAAGTTGAATGGCTACATGGACTTATGTCTAGTTTACCTATCGTAATGAAGCCGCTTCCTGCAATTTCAGTTCACTGTGACATCACTACAACTATTGCTAAGATAAAGAGTTTCAAGTACAATAAAAAATAGCGTAGACACATCCAAGTCAGATTGAAATATGTAAGGGAGTTAGTGTCTAATGGGGTCGTGGCTGTGGACTACGTCGGTACCAAAGATAATACAGTTGATCCTTTTACTAAAGGTCTTACCTTGGCTTTAGTGGAAAAATCCAGGTTGGGAATGGGACTGAAACCCCTATAGATTTGCAGGCAGTAGCAACCCAACCCAAAAGAGTGGAGATCCTACAAATTGGGTTCAATGTGGTAATAACAAGCTGTCGGGTAAATCAGATGACACTATGTATTCTTGTTTGATGCTTATTGCATCTGTGTGTCTATTCCCTGGGAAACCTGTTAGTGTCATGACTGCAAGTTAGTAAGAGAGTAGTCTCTTAATGGTGTCAAGTCTTAGGACATGATGTTAGTAGTACATCCTTGGAGACTCCAGCTAAGTGATTGATGTTGTGTAGGCCGCAACAGGAGAATTGGGTTGTTCTCTGTTATCAATCATGATATAAAATTTTGTATGCATGGCCTTAATGCATTGTTTTCTTTACTACCATGTCTTTATTGTGTTGTTACCAACCTATACTCTTGTACCCAAGGTTCAGGTTCAAGACTTTTGTTCACCTAGTTCCTACAGGGGTCACAGTTGGATAACTCAGGTAGATTCAAACCAAAAGGTATCTATTGAAAGTACATTATGGAGGACTGAATGGTAGATCACACTACATATTGGACTTTGTGGGGGATCGTTAGATAAATGATTATTGTAGCTATTAGTTACCGTAGCATCTCATTACTGTAGCGATGTTACTGTAGTAATCACTTATTTAGTATGGGTTAAGCCCAATGTAGTGCAGTAAGTACATGCGAGAATGTAGTGTTGTCCCTAGTGCAAATGGCAAAGTAGTTTTATCCGATATTGCACACTCCTAGAACTTTTGTGGTCCTCATATGTAGGATCACATCGGGCACTAGTGTCCAAAGGAGTCCTAGGAAGGAGGTATGCTCACCTCCTTAGTGGGTAGTGTTACCACATCACAATGCACGCACGCACGTGCCACGCCACACCTTGCCTGGCCTGGCTGGGCCGGGCTCAGGATCGGGCTCGGGCTTGTGGATTGTGGAGAATGTCTTCCGTCTTCTTTTATACTAGGATACAACTAAGTAATTAATTACCTGTGTAATTAATTGTTTCTTTCCTATTCAGATTTCTTAAGTGTTTCTCTTTTGCAGATTATTCCTTATTGTGTACAAGAGAAACTGAGTGTTTACGTCTCATTGGGAATAGGATTAGGGACGTGCGTGGCTATATATATGCCTCCGGTCATTAGGGTTAAACACACCGAAAACAATCTTCTGCCGTGGTGTGTTTTGAGATCCCTAATCCAGAGTGCGAGAGCTGTCGTCCTGGAGTCACTTCATGGGGTCGTTCTCCTGTGCGAAGCGCGACTTCTCCTTCCCTTCACCGAGATGCAACTGTCAGGCGGTGGTTCCTGCGGTTGTTGTGTTGCGCCGGTGGTGGTGCAACGAGACAACGTCGACTGCGAGCGACGTGTCTGTTCCAGGTTCGTGCCGGATCGAGACTAGGAGAACGGTGCCTATCCACGAGGATTGCTGGCAGTGGCAGAACCAGAAAATTACATGGAGGGGGGCTGAAATCATATATGTGTGCATTTTAACACAAAGGGGGGCTGAGTCAAAAAAATATAAACATTAAGAATGGAACTTGAGTCTCTAGTTTTTGGAAACCAATTTTTTACCACTCCAACTAGCTCATTTTTTGTTAACTACTACGAAGTTAATGTATTTCATTACACGTGATCCACTACTTATATTAATTTTTTTGGGGGAGGGGGGGCTAAAGCCCCGGCAGCCTCCCCCCTAGTTCCGCCCCTGATTGATGGGTACTGATTTCTTTAAGTAACACATTCGTTTCTCAACGAACGATCTGGTTTGCGAATTTAACTCCTATTTTTTCTGTTCTCCTGCTTTGTTTGAACTTCATTTCTTATTTTGGATCTGCCTGAATTGTTAATTATATTGCACCTGTTGCTGTTGCATGAATGACAATAATAAATATTAACAACATGTTTTGTACGTGCGTTAGGCAATTTAGTATTAAACTAGGTGTCACTATGTGCGCACACATCAATGTTCATGTGTAGTGAACAACAACTTTGACCAACTAGGTTAGAAAAATTCTAGAGTCTAAATCTGTTGTTTCGAAGATGCTGTCCGAGACACGTCATTATTAGTATTTATCGTACACATTCCTCATTAATTATTTAAGAGTTGATTCTTTGCTGAATGTATGACAAAGGTTGTCTGAGACATAATCTGGACAACAAGATTGGGACAACAGATTTGGAGGCGATCAACCACCCAGCTACCCTCTTGCCCACCAGGATATAAACCCTAACATCGTGACATAATTTTTTTTAATTTTAAATAGGAGGGAAGCATGAAATTGGAAGTAAAATAAGATTATTTCCTCATAAATTTCAACCCATTATGAATTTTTCGTTGAAATAAAAAATATTAGATTCTTAGTAAACAAATATTTTTTAAGAAGACTAAAGTTGACATGACTTACTAAAAGAATAAAATGAGAAAATGTGGTAGTTTTGTTACATGGTACAATACACCATGCCTTGAGGTACAATACTCGTATTCTGAGTATATCCCTTATATTTCATAAAATAAAATAATTTGACTTCTTACAAAAATGCTTTTCAAAAAGATTAATGTCGACATATTTTAGAAAAAGAATAATATGAGAAAAATATACAACTTGTCTTTTGGGGCACATACTTCATTTTTTAGGTATAGTACATCAACAAATTTATACAATACACATGTTTTGATGTACATATTTGTATTTTGGGGTACAATACAACAATAAGTAAGATTGATGTCGTTTCAAGATGGGACTAATGAACCCCAAAATATGAATACCATACTTCAAGTAACACATACTATATAAAGTCAAAATACAGGTACTGTACCCCACAACACGGGAGTGATGTACCTTGAAATGAGTAATGTATCCAAAATTATAGGTAATATACTCCAAAAAACACGTACTATACCCCAACAATGAGTATTATAACCTAAAACACAATATTTATCTCAAAACAAGAAATAAACATTGGTAGTATACTCCTGAAATGGAAGTAATGTACCCCGAGATATGGGTATATCCTAAAATATTGGTATTATACTCACATATACATTACCCGTGTTTTTGAGCACATTACTCCCTTTTGTGGGCACAATAGGATGTTTACTTGTCAGTAATTGTACCCAAAATATTGGTATTGTACTTAAAAAATGGTAAAACACTTATATTAACTTCTTTATTACTATTATTTTTTCCAGACTATGTTAACATTGGTCTTGCCAGAAAAAATATTTTTCATATGAGACTTAATGCATTTTATTTTGACAAAAAATTCAAAGTTATGAGTAAAATAATTTTTTTCTCTTTCTTTATCTCCTTTATTATTTAATAGGCTTTGTCAACTACATCAGTAGGACTCCACCTCCCAATTACCTGGTGGGCGTATCGGGGTGTGTAGTGTTGCTCACTAAGTTAGTTGTATGTGTACTAATGTATTTGTATGTGTTTTTGTGGTAGTGTGTAATGGTGTTTCGGTATGGGTGACATATGTATCTAAATCTGAGTTTATACAACCGTTAACCTTGTGTAAACTTCTGGTGGCAGCTGGTGTGGAGATTCTTCCTATGACACAAGCTAAAAATTCAATTTTGTTTGAAGCAAAGTGGGTACTTTTTTTTTATGAAAAGTGGATTACAAGGAAAGTTTTTGTTCCCAAATTTTTTTCTGTAAAAGTTAAAATGAAAAAGAAAAAGAGTATTTTGTTGTCATTTTGAAAGGTGTAAGGATCATCAAAGTAATATCTAAAGCTAATTATTTGACAAGAAAGGACAAAAGATTTTGAAACATAAAAAGACTATTTTTAGTTGTCTTGACACTTATGTCAGAATAAAGAATGTGCTTGTTATAAAAGTGATGATTATTAATAAATATAGTGCTAATACTTTATTCTACTCTACTAAGCTCTGATTGGTTTGGTGTAAGTCATAAGTTACACAGAACTCATTTTCTGATAACTTCAGTTCGATTTCTGGAATTTAACTTCCATTCACTATCATGTGATTGGTTTGTTATAAGTGTAAATATGGAAATCATTAAAAAATAATGTTTCTTTTTTACTGTGTAAATATAACAAGGATGGCAAAGACATAAAAAAGAGTCATATTCGTGAACAATAATAATAAATTTTAATCATAATAACCTCAACAAGTAGTCATATTACAAACCTTGCTCTTTAAAAAAATATTTTTGAGTGGTATAATTATTTCTAATAAAAATATCGTGATTAAAATCACATCAATAATTTTATTTTACTTTGTATGTACAAAGTGAAAAAAGTATTGTAATGTGATTGAAATCATGTTACAATATTTTTATTTTTCTTTGTATGCACAAAGTGAAAAACATTGCAAAGTGATTACAATCGTAATATAATATTTTATTTCACTTTATATGTACAAAGTGAAAAAATATTGTAATGTAATTAAAATTACATTATAATATTTTTGTTTCACTTTGTATGTACAAAGTAAGAAAATGTAATGTGATTAAACTCACATTATAATATTTTTATATCATTTGGTATGTACAAAGTTTTATAATATTACCCACAATTTGATTCGTCATTGTTTAACACAATATACGATATTAATTTTAATATATTATTCACACACAATCATAGCTAATTATTATTTTTGACATCAAGTTGTATAAATATGAAGAATAACAATATTTTAGTTAAATCATATTTTTTTCACATGGTTCAGCGTGTTATGTTTTTCATAATGTTTATATATTTTTTAGTTTATAAGTTGTATTGATAATAGTGGTTATAATGTAAAATGTTTTACATAGTAAAATTATAGTGTAGTATTTTGTCATATTATATTATGGCTTGGCAATAAATCATGTATAGACTTCTAACATTTATAGTCAGAAATAATTTATATGTATCATTTGTGAAGAATGAAGAATGTAATTATATATTTAAATGTTATTAATTGTTCCGAAACTCATTTTCTGCTCTTTTTAAGGCTTCGATTGGTTTGGTAAGTCATAAGTTAAATCATTTCTTAAAAACTCTAATTTAATTTCTAGAACTTAAGTTCCATTCACTTCCATATGATTGGTGTGTTGTAAGTAAATATGGAAATCAATCAAAAAATTAATTTTATTGTGTGATATATAAAAAGTAAGGACCAAAAAAATGGTAAAGAAAGAATCATGTTCGTGACTTATCAAAATAATTTTTAACCACAATAACCTCAACAAGGAATCATGATGCGGATGTCACTCCTTTAAAAATATTTTAATGTGATATGGTTATAATTTTTATAAAAATATTATGGTTCAAAGCACATTATAATATTTTTACTTCATTTTGTGTGTACAAACAATTGTAATGATATGCACATTTTATGTGTTTGTAAATATATATTTGGTTCATTATTATTTAACAATATGTACAACATTAAATTTTTAGTATATATTTTTCGCGTATGGTTAAAGTTCATTATCATTTTTAACATCTTATTATTTAAATGTGAGAAGTATAAAAATATGTTAAATAAATCATATATTTGTGACAGGTGCGGTGTGATAACATTTTAATAGTGTTTGTATATTTTTTATTTTATAGACCACAATGATAATGGTAGTTATAGTGTAAAATATTTGTGATGGCGCCACTTGTAGTGTACGGTGTTTTGTCATATTATGTTATGATTTTGACAAAAAAACATATCCACACCGCTAACATTCCATCATAAATATTTTACACCTATTATTTACAAAGAATGAAAAATATAATTGTATAAAAAATATTGTTAGTTGTTTCAGAACTCGTTTTCCGTTCTTTTAAGAGGGAGTTCAAGAACTCTATTTTGTAACTCTGTAAGTCACTGGAACTCACAGAACTCAAGTTCCAGCACTTACTTTAAACTAATCATGAAGAACTATTTTAAAAACTCCAGTTTATGAGTTTTCCGAACTAGTTACAGCAAATCAATCGGAACCAAGAGAGAACTCAGGAACTACATTTTGTATGTAAGTTTGTAACTCGTCGGAAGTCACGTAACTCAAATTTCAACATTTATTTTAAATCAATCGTGAAAAACTGCTTAATAAACTTCAGTTCATAAGTTTTCTGAACCGGTTATGTCTAATCAATCGGAACCAGTGACACCACTCGTACTCTCGTTCCTCATAACAAATGCCGCCCTAGATCTTCTCCTGTTTCTTTTCTTTTGGGTCCAAATCTCCTGTTCCGTCTGCCAGTTACAGTTCCTATTATAGCCATTAGGACTCTGCCACGTATCTAGCAGGGGTAGTGCACGGTCTGTATTTATAGCTGGCCTGGGAAAGGAACAAACCGGCAAACATGAAGTGCAGGAAAAGAATACACAAACGCTGCCCCTCGCGATTGTGGTTACCATTGACAATTAACAAGTAAAGAACGAAGCGGCAACTTGTTTTTTTGCCGAGATGGCTGGCCCATTGGTTTGTGATCAAGAAATTTCAACCACGTTGCCATGCTACATAACCAACGAAATTTTGTCATGTATACCGGTCATCAAGGTCGAAACGGATAGTACTTACAGACATTTTCTGCCAGTTCAACACTATTATGGTTAATAAATTTAAACAATGTATATCAGCCGTTGTTTGTTACTTAGTGTAAATGATAAATAAGACGTCACATGGGTTAGATAATCAAAATAAATTTAAGTAACATGGCACTTGAAATCCTTGCGGCAGAGAATAGATTTAGCTATCGTGGTTATATATTTCTCACAAAACTCCTCTTACATATTCCTCAATATATACAATGATATTTATGTACATGACATAATAGACTTTGTAAAAATAGTAAAAGATTTCATACATGTACTATGGACATCTTATCATCATGTTTATTTGTCATTGCTTCAGACAATAATTATCTCACACAAAATTAGTATATGACAACTAAACTTATCAAAATGGTATACCGAACACAACTTAAATATGAAAATTTATGTGGAGGTGTTTGAAACGATTTTTTCTTTTATTTTTAAAATTACAATTTAGTCCTTCTATCCATGTCATATTTGTATGTTGTTTTTATATTGAAGTTACATCCTCCGAGGAAGTGTCACTTACTAACACTTTTAACAACAGAAAATCTTTGTGCTCTGAGGGAACATAATAATTATGAAAACTGATAACCAACTCTTACATATCATATATACAACCTTATAGGAAAACCATGTATAGAAAAAAATTGTAAGATTCATTATAAATTATAATAATAACTAACAAAACCAAAACTACAAAAAGTAGGCCAACTTCATTTAACACATGAATATTTCCTATCCATAATCTACTACACACATTGTTAAGGACACTGACGAAGAAGATCAATAAAAGAAAAGGAATAACGAAGGATCCCACTGTTGGTAAGGTATGCCTATAGAGCTAATTATAGGATGATTGATATGGCATAATTACCTAAAATGATTCGATTAATAATAACATATATATAATGGCAAGCTTCTAATTCATCTGTTTCACTCAGTTATGAGATAATGAGGATACAAAGTGAATGTCTAGAGAATGATATTACTCAATGATGTATGTCTTCATGTATTATCTTTTTCAAAATGAGATCATACGAATGTTAAGAGTACATATACATATTCTCAATATGTCCCTAGTCGGTTGTTACTGTGGAAGACAGATAGATACCAGTAACACATAAGATTGGAGTATGAGTTGGTTGATGATTGAGTCTCACTAAGTCATGATATGGCAATATCAAACCAAGTACATAGATACATGTTAGGGAACAATGTATTCGATAGACCCACCTTGAGAGTGACACATAGTTTTGGTGGTCATAGTCATCTCTTATAGTGAAGGTGGTAATTGTGATTCTTAGACCTAAAATCACTACACTTGTCACATATTGTTGGGTACACGTTGAAATCATCATATGCAGTCATGAAACATGGGTTGTTATAACAGTGATAATTGGGTGGCTTTGACACATGGGGATAGACTGTGAGTGATAGATATGGGATTTGTCCCTCCTACTAGAGTATGATATCCTGGCCACTTGATAAGAGAGACTGAGAAACTCATACATATGTACATGTGAATCAATATATGATATTGAAGTCACATTATCTCTGAGAGTCTGCTCTATATTCAAGGAACATGGATTGAACATTGAGAGAATGACCTTCAATGCCTCGACTTCATCATAGATATTAGTGACAAAGGAATTATACAATCACTACAACACCTTACCCAGATTGTAGGTTGAAGTTGTTCTCCAACTTTCCATTCATTAGGGTAGCAGTGATGTGCGACTAAGCACCACTCTTTGCTTGTGATGTCATAAGCTAGTTATGAACATCCACTGCCAATGTGACATGTGACCTATAGGATAACACATATAGGAACTCATCTAGAAGAGGAGTTTAATCTTGAATGACAATTGGATTGATTACTAAAGTGTTTAGGTATTCAATTCACAGAACATATTGACTGATTGGCTAACCAAGCCTGCCGTGCGACCATCTCACTGGATAAGATGACTATTTGGGTAAGCTAGACGAGTGTCTCAAGTAGTTGAGATGGCCGTTTGGAGGTCAGGCTGATCGAATGATCGAATTGCCTCATTTCTTCCCTTGAACCAACCGACTCAATATGATTGAATAGATCGGTTCATCTCAACTCACCAGATGTCCGTCTAGGTGAGTGAGATAGGTATCTAGCTCCAGTGAGATAGGTATCTCACTCGAGTGAGATGGCCCAGTTGGGGTCGAATGAAGATTTAGGATGTTTCCCGGATAGTTTTGATTGCATATACTTGGAAAGTAAGTAAAATTAATATGTATATCATTTGGAATCAAAATTGTCAAATTTGTGTGTGGTTAGAAAATTGCAAACAGTTGTTTGTCAGTGTGAGACGACTGTCTCACACCCCAGACGGCCGTCTGGGTGTTCCAGATGACCGTTTGGCATGACCTGTTGGCATCTCACATGTTGAGAAAGTTCAAGTCCTTCCAGTCCTTTCCACTCTCATACAATGCCATACAAACTGAGAACTCTGACCCTAACCTTGCCTATAAAAGGAGGGTATTGGGGGATTCTCAAGGCACAACACAGATAACTGAGAATCAGTTCCTCTAACAACTGTTGTCCTTTCTAGTTGTGATAACAAAGAGATCCCAGAAAAGTTCTACCCAACAGTGAGGGATAGAAAAAGGGAGAGAACAAATGATAGTTGCCATTATGGGAGAGTAGGTTGGTAACTAATGCACTAATGGGAGGGACAACTCCTTATCCATTCTTGGTAACTGACATGAGTTCTAGTTGGTCCGTGTGGACTACTCTAGAGGAAGGAGTCTTTTGGCTGCTTCTCAGAGAGCAAAGTCAACTTACAGTCCTTGGTGAGACTATCAGAGATGTTGCAGATAGCTGTTCATGGTGATGACCCGGGGATGTACATCCACCATCCAAGAGAAACTTGTCAGCAGTTGCAAAGAAGCGAGTTTTGTCATTGGACTTTCTCCAGGACCAGGTATAGCTTGCTAAAACCATCCTTCCTATTTCATAGTAGTTAACGTGATCTTATTATTATGGGAATACATACAGATAATTTTTTTTGTTTCCTCTACCCTACTCTGATCTGATATTTGCCAACAGTTGTATCAGAGCCACGCCAATTTACTATGTTTTAGGATAATCGAAATGATCATTTTTTTTTATTTTATCATTTATTTGTTGCATATGATGTGATTATTTAAACTTCTCTCATATCTGTATTCGATCAAAGAACACATAATCCCAAACTAATATATATATATACATATATATACACATATATACATATATATATATATGCAATTTTACACACATCTCCCTAAAATCGGTTTTAAGTGGATGTGTAATGTGGTTATGGCCTATACCCTTTATCTGGGTCTGCATACCGAGCCTCTACCTCCCTCTTTCCAATGTAAAGTGAATGCTTTCCTACCTCTGTGCCCCTCAAATTTAACTCGAGGTTTCTCTTCTTCAATGTAATAAAGTAGTAATAGGATAGTTTTTTTCATGCAACAACAATGATTATGATCATCGCTGGTTGAGATGACCAGTTCACGAGATGAGCTAACCATTTGGAAGACCAAGGAGGACAAAGCGATGGAACCAGATGACTGCCTGGTGGACCAAACCAACCATTTAGAAGGAGTCCAAACATTGATTGGATAGGAGGCCACACGACCATCCTAGAAGACCCAACCGACCGTTTGGAAGGAATCCAAAAATGAGTTGGATAGTAGGCCGCACGACCGTCCCAGAAGGCCCAACCGAACATCTGGAAGGTGTTTAGACATTGGTTGTACAAGAGGACCAACTGGCCGCCCAAGAGGCAAACTGACTGGTTCAAGGATTGAACTGATCTACCCAGATTGGCAAACATAGGTCTACACCAACAAGAAGTTCATACATGTGTTGTGATGAGTGACCAAGGTGGTAGTAATCCCTTGTGGCTCCAAAGAATTACAAGTAGATATGTCCATAACCATCATCTTTTTTTATATTGCATTTTTACATTGTGGGATATAGCATGTACACGATACATACTATATATGTGGTGATTGGATACAATATATGTATATGTATGATATATATAAAACCCCCTAATATTAATTCTAAGATGCTTTTTAATAGAAATACATATGAAAAGCTTGTTCGTGTTGGGTATTAGGGGAGACAGAGAAGGCAGTGGAAAAAAAAAAATTTCTTCTCCTCAAACCCAGAACAAAGGAAATGCGTCAACGTCTGTACAATAGGAAGGATGATTTGTGGAGGCGTACCTTGTCCCGAGGCTTGCTCGGCGACGTTACCTCGCGGCTTGTGCGGTCTTCACCTCTGGTCTTGGACGGTGTCTGTGCAGCTCTTGGTCTCACCAGGACTGTCGGGATTGACAGTTGTGCTCCGAGCGGCAGAAGTCTCCCACCTCTGAAGTAGTCCACACGGACCACCTGGAACTCCGATCTCCTTGTCTCATAAGGAATCGAAAGGAGTCACACCCTCCTATCGACACACTAGCCACCGACACACTCTCCTGCCACCAGTCGCTTTCTGTAGTTGTCTTTCCCTTGTTGTGCCTCCCTTATCGGGTAGCACTTTCTCGAGCTCTCTCGGTTACCAAAACCATAGAGAATGACAACTTTACAGAGCAACTGGTGCACTAAGTTGTACTTCTAAGAAGCCCCCACTACCACTATATATATAGGAGGGTCATGGGACAGGGTTCTCTATCCCGGGCAATGCAAGATTAATGTAAGAGTAGAAGGGTTCAAGATTTTCCATAAAACAACCAACTACGCCACCTGAACCGATCGTTTCATGCATGAAACGGTCGGTTGGGGAGTTGAGCCGATCGGTTCACACCTCAACCGATCGGTTGGGGCACCTGAGCCGATCGGTTCACTTCTGAGCGGATGGGTCGTGGTCCTGATCCTACTCAAATTGACTTTCAAATTTGTTTCTGATTAATCAAATATTAATCCTTGTCCAAATTGAATTTGTACAAGTGAAACAAATTATATTTGTAAAATCGACTTTCCAAACGATCTCCGTTGGTCACATGAGCTGACCGATTCAATAATTGAGCCGATCATCTCATTGCACATGATTCGATCGTCTCACCAGTTGAGCCAATCGATTCACCAACTTGAGCCGATCGGTTCATCTTATGAGCCAATCGGTTGGAAGTGTAGATTGTGCAAAATCAGTCAATCGTAGTTTCAATCAATCTGATACTCTAATCAATTGGTCCAACACCTTAAACACTATGATTTTGAGCTATCAATCAACTGAGTGTTTAATTGAACTACTAAACTCCTTTAGTAATCAATCTAAACATGATTTGTGGATAAACTCCTTTTCCAAGTTAAATCCTATGTGTGTGACCCTGCA
The DNA here is from genome assembly GCA_963693085.1 of Alisma plantago-aquatica. Classification (NCBI taxonomy): domain Eukaryota; kingdom Viridiplantae; phylum Streptophyta; class Magnoliopsida; order Alismatales; family Alismataceae; genus Alisma; species Alisma plantago-aquatica. Next base: position 799,977,084 of record OY856412.1, read on the forward strand.
TGTCCATTTCATGTTGGTAGTGAAAGTCCATAACACTTATGACTTCACAAGCAAAGAGCGATGCCTAGTCACACATCAGTGCTACCCAAGTGAAATAGAAAGTTAGAGAACAACTTTCAATCCTACAATCCGTGAATGGTGTTACAGTGAATGTATAATTCCTTTGTCACTAATGTCCTGAATGAACTCAAGGCATGGTACAATCATCCTTTCAACGTTCCTCCATTTCCTTGATCTCATAGCAGATTGGGTGAGATGTGTGTGACATCAATATCACATATTGATTCACACATGCATGCGCATGCCTTTCTCAATCCGACTCATCAAGTGGCCATGGACATTAAACTCCCTTAGGAGGGATAAATCCCATATCTATCACTCACCCCTCAGAAACCCCATGTGTTACAGTCACTCAATCATCACTTTTATAACAACCCATGTTTCAGGACTACGTTTGATGATGTCAAGGTGTACCCAACAACATGTGTTGAGTGTAGTGATTTTAGGTCGAAGAATCACACTCACCACCATCACTGTGAGAGATGACTGTGACTACCAAATCATGGTTCCATGTGTCACTCTCACGGTGGGTCTGTCCGGTACACTTGTTCTCTAACAAGTACCTATGTGCTTGGTTTGATATCACTATATCATGACTAATGAGATCCTGTCATCAACCAACACACAATCTAGTCTTTAGTGTTATTGATGTCTATGGTTATTTCCACAATAACAACTGACTAGGGACTGAGCAAGAATGCATACTCTTAACATTCATATGTTCTCATCATTTAGGTCCTCAACCCAAAAGCATACGTCATCGAGTAAAACAATTCTTTAGACATCTATCATATTATACTATCATCTCAGAAACAGTTAAACATATAGATCGGAAATTGCCTTTATTATTATTCAAATCATTTACAAAGTATCCCATTACAATCATCACATGCTATATGGGCATACGTACCAACAGACTCCCACTTTCACTTAGAGCCAGTCACCTAGGAAGCTCAGTCCTTGTGACCTAGCATGACCATCATGCTTCTGCTGAGAAAGGGGCTTAGTCAGTGGATCAGCTATGTTGTCTTCAGTTGGTACTTTGCAAATCTTCACAACTCCTCGCTATACGATCTCTCATATGAGATGGAAGCGCCGCAGTATGTTCTTGGACCGCTGATGTGATCTGGGCTCCTTAGCTTGAGAAATAGCTCCATTATTGTCACAATAAAGCTCAATTGCATCACAGCTACTGGGAACTACACCAAGTTCAGAGATGAACTTCCTGATCTACACAGCCTCCTTTGCTGCATGTGAAGCAGCAATATACTCGGCCTCTGTAGTAGAATCGGCAACTGTTTCTTGCTTGGAACTCTTCCAGCTCACAGCTCCATTGTTTAGGCAAAACACAAATCCTGACTGTGATCTGTAATCATCTTTGTCAGTTTGGAAGATTGCATCGGTGTAACCTCTTACAACCAGTTCTTCCTCGCCGCCGTATATGAGGAACTGATCCTTAGTCCTTCACAAGTACTTGAGGATGTTCTTTATGGCTTTCCAGTGAGCATCCTCGGGATCTGACTAGTACCTGCTCATCATGCTAAGAGAATACGAGACATCTGGGTGTGTGCACAACATAGCGTACATTATGGATCCGATGGATAATGCATATGGGATCCCATTCATACACTCCCTCTATTCACAAGATTGGGGACATTGAGCTCTAGAGATGGTAACTCCATGTGACATGGGGATGTAGCCTCTCTTTGAGTTCTCCATGTTGAACCGCTTCAGCACTTTGTCAATGTACGTGCTTTGACTTAATCTGATAAGCCTTTTAGATCTATAGCTATAGATCTTAATGCCTAGAATGTAGGATGCTTCTCCTAATTCCTTCATTGAGAAAGTATTCCCAAGCCAAGTCTTTACCTTCTCTAAGGCTGAGACATCATTCCCCATCAATAGTATGTCATCCACATACAATATGAGTAATGTGGTCGTGCTCCCACTAACCTTCTTGTACACACAAGGTTCATCTTCATTTTGAATAAAGCCAAACACTTTGACTTCCTCATCAAATTGAAGATTCCAACTCCGAGATGCTTGCTTCAATCCATAAATTGACCTTTGTAGCTTACAAACTTTATTGGCGTTCTTTGGATCTATAAAACCTTCAGGTTGTGCCATGTACACATCCTCATTTATATTCCCATTAAGGAATGTGGTTTTAACATCGATTTGCCAAATCTCATAGTCATAGTAATCTGCAATAGCAAGCATAATCCTAATGGACTTAATCATGGCAACTGGAGAAAAGTTTCATCATAGTCAACACCTTAAACTTGTCGGAAATCCTTTGCAACCAATCTGCCTTTATAAGTTTGCTCATTGCCATCCATTTTGGTCTTCTTCTTGAAGACCGACTTGCACCCTATGGGTTTTACCCCTTCAGGTGGTTCCAACAAAGTCCATACTTTGTTGGAGTACATGGATTCCATCTCAGATTTCATGGCCTCAAGCCATTTCTTAGAATTTGGCCCCTCCATAGACTCTAGATAGGTAGTTGGATCATCATCTATGATCAAATCACCACCTTCCTAAGTCACAAGGTATCCAATACTCTTAGGTTCAAGGCGTGTCCTACTAGATCTATGAGGTCCTTGTGTTACTTGAGGAGACTGAGATTACACAACACCTTGTGAATCTCTATGTTCCTCTTGTACATCTACTGGTTCAATGTTTTCTTGTTGGGCTTGAACCTCTTCAAGCTCTATTTTCCTCCCACTATTTCCTCCGGAAATAAATTCCTTTTCTAGGAACATAGTTGTCCTAGCAACAAACACTTTGTTGTCAGTAGGGTGGTATAAATAGTATCCCCTCGTTTCCTTGGGGTATCCAACAAAATAACATTTATCGGACTTGGGTCCAAGCTTATCAGGAAACATTTTCCTGACGTAAGCCTCACAACCCCAAATCTTAATAAAAGACAAATCGGGTTGCTTCCCATGCCATATCTCATATGGCGTCTTTTGAACCGATTTAGACAGTACTCGGTTAAGTGTAAACGTGGCGGTTTCAAGAGCATATGCCCAGAAGGAAATCAGAAGATCAGCAAAACTCATCATTGATCGCACCATATCTAGTAATGTGTGATTCCTTCTCTCAGACACACCGTTATGCTATGGTTTTCCAGACGGAGTCCATTGTGATATAATACCATGGGCTCGTAGAAGGTCCTCAAACTCCTAGCTTAAGTATTCTCCACCTCGATCAGATCGAAGTGCTTTAATACTTTTACCAAGTTGGTTTTGTACTTCATTCATGAAATCCTTGAACCTTTCAAGGGTTTCTGACTTATGTTTCATCAGGTACACATAGCCATACCTACTGAAGTCATCAGTGAAGGTAACGAAGTACTGATACCCACCTCTGGCATTAGTTCTAAAAGGCCCACATACATCAGTATGTATGAGTCCTAATAGATCACTAGCTCTCTCAACTTTACCTGAAAAGGGAGTCTTGGTCATCTTGCCCAACAAACAAGATTCACATGTCTCTATTGATTCATAATCAAAAGAGTCTAGATAACCATCTTTATGGAGTCTAGAAATGCACTTCTCATTTATGTGCCCTAGACGACAATGCCAAAGATATGTTTTATTTGAGTTATTGAGTTTTTGCCTTTTGGTGTTTACGTTGTATACACTTGTCTCTAGATCTATCAAGTATAGACCATAAGACATTGGGGCACTTCCATAAAAGATCCCATCTTTTGAAATAGAACACTTTCCATTCTTAATAATAAATTCAAAACCATCCTTGTCCAAGCAAGAGACGAAAATGATATTCCTATTTATGGCAGGTACATAATAGCAGTTCTTCAACTCTATTATTAGCCCACTAGGTAGAGTTAACTCATAGGTTCCTACGGCACTAGAGGCAACTCTTTCCCCATTGGAAACAGGTAGTTCAACCTCGCCTTTCCCTAAAGGCCTACTTCTTTTAAGATCCTTCACATTTGAACAAATGTGAGATCCACATCCGGTATCAAGTACCCATGACAAAGAAGTAGTAAAGTTAATCTCTATCATGTATACACTAGAAGTAGAGATCTATATCTCTTGCTTCTTCTTACATCGTTCCTTCCATCCTCTCCATGTTTTGAGCGCAGAAGATTCTGACATTGGTTTGGTGAGAGAACCCTTCTCTCCTTCACCTTTGTCTTTAGACTTTGTTCTATTGATCTCCATCAATGAACTATCCTTCTTCTTAAGAACACATAGAGTGGATTCAAAGGCTACCAGTATATCTTAATTGTGTAAAACACTTCTCACAATCCCCAACCAATTATGGAATTTATTCTCAATTAATTTGCCCATTTTAAAAGATGATTCTTTTGCCATTATACAAGAGAAAATTGCATTTGTCAAAACTCCTTTTGATTTGATTTGATTTGAATAAAATTTAACAATAGTTAATTATGCCTTTAATTAATTATCACTCCCACTATTTTGATTCAAATTGACAACCCTCACAATGAATTCGGAAGAATGCAGTTACAATCTTCTAGCGGGTCAAGATCATGAAATCCTCTGAGTCATGGACCAGCTAGGGCTGTCACCCACAACTCAGATCTTCCTGGTAGGCAACTTTTGACAATTGCATCATATGAAACTCTTGAAAGATGTCATGCACAACTCCTTGCCATGATCACCTCCATGCCTCAAGGTGCTAGATCCTATCTAGGTCACCTTGTTAAGTCCGACCTAAAGCCAACACGATGAATATGCACCCTACTAGGGCAGACCCACATATCCATCCTTCACGCTTCCATGAGATAGACAGTGCACCACTCTAGGGCGTGCCCACACTTGGCCGATCAAGCTTTTTATGTGTGTCGCATTTGGAAGGCATCTAAAACTTTAATATTTAATGAGGGATTTGGTTTTATAGGTACATATACATATCCAATCACCACAATATAGTAAGTATCATATACATGCTATATCCCAAAGAAAACATGTGAAATGATAAAAGCAATGATTATGGCCATCCTAATGTGATTCCTCGAGCCAAGAGGAACCACGGTCATCTAGGTCCACATAACATGCAACCTTTACAAGATGAACTTTGTGCTTTGCCTTTCTGGGTTTGATCAACTCATCGCCATGATTGATCTGCTTGCCATCAGGTTGTTCGGTTGGGTGCCACCAGCCGATCGAATGGCACCTCCAGCTGATCGGTACACTGGTCGTCGTGCATCTCCTCAGGCCACCACCCGCTCATCTTGCTCCACGAACCGGTCATCAAGATGTCTGCCGTTCATTGACATAACAGGAAATAAGATTCTATCGTATTTAAATTTGTAAAAGGAAACCCTGAGTCACATTCGGGGGGAGCAAAGGTAAGAAAGAAATCTTGAGTTATCTTGAGTTACATCAGGAATATGAGATAGGGAAACGGTGCACAGACTGAGATGCAAGCAACCACATTCAACCAAGCACACACAAACATATGGTTTATTGGCCATAACCATGTTATACATCCACCACAAAACTCGTTTAAGGGTAGCACGTATCGAGTGCATTCATATTACATATCATATATGTATATTGGGATTTGTGGATTTATGATTGGACATGCATAAAGCCAATTTTATTCGCATTGTATGCAATAAATAAACGCGACAAACTAAAATCAATCATATCGATAATCCTAAAGTATAGAGCAGTTGACGTGGCTCTGATACCACTGTTGGGTATTAGGGGAGACAGAGAAGGCAGCGGAAACAAAAAAATTTCTTCTCCCCAAACCCAGAACAAAGGAAACACGTCAATGTCTGTACAATAGGAAGGATGGTTTGTGGAGGAGTACCTTGTCCCGAGGCTTGCTTGGCAACATTATCTCGCGGCTTGCGCGGTCTTCACCTCCGGTCTTGGATGGTGTCTGTGCAGCTCCTGGTCTTACATGGACTATCAGGATTGACAACTGTCCTCTAAGCGGTAGAAGTCTCACACCTCTGAAGTAGTCCACACGGACTACCTGGAACTCCGATCTCCTTGTCTCACAAGTAATCAGAAGGAGTCGTACCCTCCTATCGACTCACTAGCCACAGACACACTCTCCTACCACCATTCGCTTTCTACATTTGTCTTTCCCTTGTTGTGCCTCCCTTATCGAGTCACTTTCTCGGGCTCTCTCAGTTACCAAAACCAGAGAGAACAACAACTTTACAAAGCAACTGGTGCATTGAGTTGTACTTTTAAGAAGACCCCACTACCCCTATATATATAGGAGGGTCATGAGACAGGGTTCTCTATCCCGGGCAATGCGAGATTAATGTAGGAGTAGAAGGGTTCAAGATTTTCCGCAAAATAACCAACTGTGCCACCTGAACCAATCGTTTCATGAATGAAATGGTCGGTTGTGGAGTTGAGATGATCGGTTCACACCTCAACTGATCGGTTGGGGCACCTGAGCTGATCAATTCACTTCTGAGCCGATCAGTTTGTGGTCCTGATCAAACTCAAATTGACTTTCAAATTTGTTTCCAATTAATCAAATATTAATCCTTGTCCAAATCGAATTTGTACAAGTGAAACAAATTATATTTGTAAAATTGACTTTCCAAATGATCTCCGTTGGTCACATGAGCCGACCGGTTCAATAATTGAGCTGATAATCTCATTGCACATGAGCCGATCATCTCACCAGTTGAGCCGATCGGTTCACCAACCTGAGCCGATCGATTCATCTTATGAGCCGATAAGTTGGAAGTGCAGATTGTGCAAAATCAATCAATCACAGTTTCAATCAATCCGATACTCTAATCAATTGGTCTAACACCTTGAACACTATGATTTTGAGATATCAATCAACTGAGTGTTTAATTAAACTACTAAACTCTTTTAGTAATCAATCTAAACATGATTTGTGGATAAACTCCTTTTCCAGGTTAAATCCTATGTGTGTGATCCTGCAGGTCCATTTCATGTTGGCAGTGAAAGTCCATAACACTTATGACTTCACAAGCAAAGAGCAGTGCCTACTCACACATCAGTGCTACCCAAGTGAAATAGAAAGTTGGAGAACAACTTTGAATCCTACAATCCGTGAATGGTGTTACAGTGAATATATAATTCCTTTATCACTAATGTCCTGAATGAACTCAAGGCATGGTACAGTCATCCTTTCAATGTTCATCCATTTCCTTGATCTCAGAGCAGACTGGGTGAGATGTGTGTGACATCAATATCATATATTGATTCACACATGCATGCACATACCTTTCTCAATCCTACTCATCAAGTGGTCATGTACATTAAACTCCCTTAGGAGGGACAAATCCCATATCTATCACTCACCCCTCAAAAGCCCCATGTGTTAAAGTCACTCAATCATCACTTTTATAACAACCCATGTTTCAGGACTGTGTTTGATGATGTCAAGGTGTACCCAACAACATGTGTTGAGTGTAGTGATTTTAGGTCGAAGAATCACACTCACCACCATCACTGTGAGAGATGACTGTGACTACAAAATCATGGTTCCATGTGTCACTCTCACAGTGGGTCTATCTGGTACACTTGTTCTCTAACAAGTACCTATGTGCTTGGTTTGATATCACTATATCATGACTAATGAGATCCTGTCATCAACCAACACACAATCTAGTCTTTAGTGTTATTAGTGTCTATGGTTATTTCCACAATAACAACTGACTAGGGATTGAGCAAGAATGCATACTCTTAACATTCGTATGATCTCATCGTTTAGGTCCTCAACCCAAAAGCATATGTCATCAAGTAAAACAATTCTTTAGACATCTATCATGTTAACTATCATCTCAGAAATAGTTAAACATACAGATCGGAAATTGCCTTTATTATTATTCAAATTATTTACAAAGTATCCCATTACAATCATCACATGACTTGCTCCATGGGCATACGTTCCAATAGTTCTAATAAGTGTAGGTTACACCTTTGCGTGGTATGTCATCTACCTTGTGGAAGTGTGATGGTAATAATATAGGTTTCACCTCTGCGGAGTGCATTATTATCGTATTGGCTATTAGGTCAGGCTTAACTGGTGATTATTCAAGCGTCTGGGCCCAGATGCATGCAATGGTTAGGAAAGCAGTTGCATATATCATCTATCTAGAATTTCATATTATGTATTTGGCAAAAGTTTCCTACCTTGTTGATTGATTGTGTTTGCAGTGTTGATCGGGCCATAGTTGAATTATCTTGGGTCTGACTCATTAGAAAATTGTTCATTGTAATTTTCTGAATTGATACTTCACATTTGTCAATTTGATTAAAATAATGATAATGATAATGAATTAAAAACCTAATTGGTTTATAATTATTGTGTGCGGAGCGGGCTCTGGCTCTGGCGATTGCGATTGCGATCGCGACCTAGGTGCCCCCGCATGGCGTCCCAGCTTGGGGGAGGGGTCAAGGAAGCCTTTACTTGCCACCTTCTCCCCCCAGGCCTCTTCCTCGGTTCACTTCTTCCACGTCTTCTGGCGCATGCCTTTCTCTGGGCTTCCTCTGGTCTCTCCTCCGTTTGGTGGTAGCTGTGGCAGGTCCGGATCTCTGATCTGGTTTTCCCGCAGTGGCTGTTCGGAGTGGCGAGCTGGGAGGCTGGCGAGCCGGGCTCCTGCTTCTGGTGCTTGCTGAGGCGGCACCCTCTCCTCAGTCTTGTTCTCTTCTCTTTTCTTGTTTTGCTTTAGTCGATCTTGGTTTGGGCAGGTTGTTCTGCCTTTTTCCTTCTTGTTTCTTTCCAGTTTCGGTCTGGGTTGGTGTCTCCTTGGTCGGGCGGTGGGATACTGTGCCTCTGTGTGTGCAGAGGGTAGGTAACAAGTAGGGGTCCCGGTCCGGGCAGAGCTTCTTAGCCTCTCCTTCCTCCTTCCCTCTTTTAGCGCGGTAGGTTTAGGTTTGTTCTGTTTGGTTGTTTATCAGTGGTAGGTGTCTTTTGTTTTTGTCTCCGCCTATCGATTTCTGTGGTTGTCGTTTGTGGATCGTGTCGTGCCTCGGGTTCCGTCCTGGGCAGACGGGGAGGTCGGGCACCCCTTGGTGCTCCAGGCTGAGGAGGAGTAAGCTGGGTTTGGGCTTTGTGCGGGTCTTCCACCCCCTGTTCGCAGTGGTGGTCGGTAGTGGTGGTGGAGTTCTTGGCACTCTCTACTCCCCGCCTTTGTATCCACATGAGCCATCCTTCCTCTGTATCTGCATTGCTGGGTTTTGGCCTCCTTTCCAGGTCTCCTGTTTGGTGCAACCTTTGTGCTCGTCACTGGTAGTTGGGTTTCTTGTCTAGTGTTGGGTAGGTGTTGTGTCTGTGTTGTTTGGTCAGTGTTGTTGCTTTATGGTCGAGCTCTTTGTCTGGTGATCTTGCGTTGTCTTCATGATGGTAATCTTAGTAAGTGGCTATGCTAACTCCTCTCAAGATGTACTCACAAGCTCTTATAGATTGATGAATTCCATCCCAGATAGCTGTTTGAGACAGCCACTATAAGAGGTGGACGGTGCAGAAGCGTACCTATCGCATCCCAGTCTGAGCTTTGTGTTATGTCTTTTCACAAAAGGAGTTGCTGCTTGGTTACTTGTTGAGAGATGTATATCTTGTAGATGTCGTATGGCTTACTTTTAATGATATTGAGCTATTTAAAAAAAACATAATTATTATCACCCACTTTAATAAAATCAAATCAAATCAAAATGAGTTTTTGACAAAACTACAAATTCTTTTGTAGAATCAAGTATCAACAACAAACTATCACTTTTCTCTATTATCGGTCCTTGAGAAGGACACACTTATTGAGAACAACTTCTACGACTGGTTCAGGATGCTGAGAATTGTTCTCAAGTAGGAGCACAAGCTCTATGTCCTGGAAACTCCAGAACTAGAGGAACCGGATCAAAATGCTCTAAGGGTTGATAAGGATGCTTATAAGAAGAATATTGAAGATGTGTGATGTCAAGTGTCTGATATTATGCTCCATGAACCATGAGTTGCAAAGGCAACATGAGAACATGCGGCAATTGAGATGGTCACACATCTCAGGAATATGTACCAAGATTAGGCAAGACAAAATATACGATGTCCCCAAGGCATTATTCAAGTACAACATGCTAGAAGGAGATCCAATAGGTCCTCATATACTCAAACGCATTGGGTATGTGGAGAACCTTGCTAGACAGGGATTCTCCTTGGGTCAAGAGTTGGCCACTGACGTGATTCTACATTCTCTTCCAGAGTCATATAGTCAGTTTGTCATGAACTACAACATGATTGACTTTGATAAACCGTTGACAGAGTTGTTAGGCATGTTGAGAACAAATGAGACACAAATGAAGAAAGACAAGCTCAAGTTTTTGATGATGATCAACAAGACAAAGGGGAAGTCTAAAGGCAAAAGCAAATCTAAGAAGAGTTCTAAAGCTATCTAGAAGCCCAGGTCTTTTAGATCTCAAGGAAAAAGGTGGAGGAAAGAAAAGAGGCAATTCTCACCATTGTTACCAGCCTGAACATTGGAAGAGAAATTGCCCACTCTGGTTAGAGGAACTAAAGAATAAGAAGGATGGAACTGAGGCCTCTACTTTAGGTATAAAGAATATAAGATAAATTTGATTACTTCTTAAGTTTTTATATATGATACTAGTTTAGAGATCTGACATACATATGTGCAAGATCTGACAAGAAGTAAAAGTCCTCATAAAAGGACAAAGATAGACAAGGCGGAATAAGTGTTGCAAAATCCATAGTCTATATTTAAATGTATCTTAGCCAATGGGCATGAAATAGAGAACTGCTATTTCATTATGCCATTAGAATAGAAACATTTTCTTTATGCATCTTGCAAGGACACATATGATTATCAATAAAGATTTCTTAATGCTTCTATTTCAAAATATATGATCTTGTATGGCATTGGCCCAAAAAACATCTTGAGATATTTATGCAAAATGATTTAAAGATGAATGTTTATAATTTTTATTACCAAAGGATTATAACTGATAACTCAAGACTATCATTAGCATTAGTCATCTTGTGCAAATTGGAGAATTGCATGCCTGGAATACATATTGATGATTGATCTAGATTCCCTTGGTTATTGAACTTAAGGAAACATGTAAGTCTTATTCACACACAATATGACATGACACCCTTCACTAGATGTAGTGGGAGGATAAGTCTTCTGTTAGACCTCATACACATGATGCATGGAGATATTATGGATGAATTCTATAGATATACTTCATTTCATTTACTAGTAATATAATGATGTACTCACTAAATAGAAACATAAATCTCTTGAACTGTTCAAGGAGATTATAAATGAAGTATAACTTTGATGAAATTATTAAGAAACTTTGCTAAGATCAAAGGTTGAAATACTTTGCATCAATACCTTGAGAACCTTCTAAGGAAAGAACTGTGATAATGTATCACAAATCATATCTATCTAAACATGATGATGTGTCAGATTGAAGGAATTGTACCATCATGAGTCATGGTATAATTAATCAATTAATATAGTCTTCTTATATACTCATAAATATATACCTATCAATAAATCATGTACCATATGAATAGTTTATCTAGACATCATATATGATGTAATTTGGGAGTGTTCCAATATGTCTAATGGATTGAAACTATTATTGAGAAAGTAATTTCTTGAGAGGGTTCATCCACAATCCATAATTGATGATTATTACTATTAATCCCAATCTAATAGAATTTTTTTTCTATTATTAGGATTACTAAATTCCTAGAGATCTAGTGGGAGTAAAAGTAATACTCAATTATTTGAGGCCAACAAAGAGGTACAATGAGAACAATGAGAATCACAAGTTTTTGTGGAATCTCAAGTTCATCATGTAGCATATAATAAATTTGAGATTGGAGGATTGTGAATCCAATAATTTAGATGGTTTGTTCATACAAGATGAGCCAACTAGTCAACTAGAAGCTACTTCTGAGCTATATGGAATCCATGTAAGCTAACAAGGTAGAACCTTGATAGAGCCACCTAAAGGGTAATACCGAAAGGGTGCATTAAGGTATTATGGAAAAGACCCACATGGATAATATAAAATAACAAATTGGTTGAATGGTTTTTCAAATCATCTCAATTTGTTGAACATGATAGAAATTCCGTTGCCAATTGTTAAGCTTGTTGTTGTAGTAATGGACTATGAGATTTGGCATATGAACATAAAATTGGATTCCTTAATGGAATACATCATAGGATGTGTACATGACTTAGTCTAAAGGGTTTTATAACTTCATAAAGGAAAATAAAGTCTCTAAACTACAAAGTTCAATCTAGGATTGAAATAAGAAACTTGGAAGTGGGATCTTTTCCTTTGACCCGATAGTCAAAGAGTTTACTTAAGTCAAGATAAAAGATGAAATTTGTGATTAGAAAATATTTTGTGGGAGCATATATGAATATTCCACAAATGATGAGGAATGACATCTCAATATTGTAAATATTGAGAACTGGCATGAAAACCCCTTCAGCAATGAGGGATAAGATGAAACATCTTATGAGATAAGGATTAAGACCTATGAGACAGTTCTTGAATGTTTCACAATGGAAGTTTGAACATGTATAATAGCAATGTGTTGAAAGAGTTCAACACGAATGGATTCAATAAAGGATAATCCAAATTAGTCTCTTATGAACCATATTTTCCTATTGTTGTGAAGAATGGAAATATCATAAATAAGATTCCATGGGCCAACCCCAATAATGGATGTATCATGTAAGCTATTGACATACTTATCCCATATAATCTTATATGTATTGAACATCACAAGATGATAGTAAATTCCAATAAAGGTTATTGGAATGTCATAAAAGATATCTATTAATACTTATGAAGTACTTAAGGATAAGATTGCTAGTTAGAGATTATAGCAATAAAAGGAAGAGTTGGATGAAAAGGGTTGCATCGATGCAAGCTTCCATAGTGAGAGAAGTGATCAAAAATTAAAATATATTTGATTTAAAAGGAGAAGTATTGATTAATTGGAAATTTTCCAAACTAATAGACTTTAATTCTACTGTATAAGAGAAGCTGAGTATACTTGTCTTGTGAACATAGAGTGATACTATATGGATCTAAAAGGTTCATGTGATGAACTTATATATGTTCCAATCATTGATGACTCAGTAGAGATACTATGACAGCAATGGAGCTAATTGTTAGGTATGGAATGTCAGATACCATATTAAGGTGGTTTCATCTGAGAGAGAAGAGATAAGAAACATAAAATATACCAACTATAAGAAAAGTATTACTAACCTGCTAAATTATCACTAGTGCAGCAAGCATGTTGGACATTTTAGGTCACTAAGGATGAGATCCATTAGTGATTGGTTCTAAGTGTGAGTAAGAGTCTATTGGTAAGGTATGTATGTAGAGCCAATCATATGATGATTGACATGGCATAATTACCTAAACGAATTTGATTAATAATAACATATGTAAAGGCAAGTTTCCAATTCATGTGTTTCACTTAGTTATGAGATAATGAGGATACAGAGTGAATGTCTAGAGAATGATATTACTCAATGACATATGTATTCAAGTATTAGCTTTGTTGAAATGAGATCATACAGATGTTAAGAGTACATAATACATATTCTCAATATGTCCCTAGTCAATTATGACTATGGAAGGTAGATAGACACCATTAACACACCAGAAAGGAGTGTGATTTGGTTTATGACTGAATCTCACTAAGTCATGACATGGCAATATCAAACCAAGCACACATGTATATGTTAGGTAATATTGTATCAGACATTGGTGCGCTCCTGCCAATGGTGTTACACACTACTCAATTTGGAGTTTTGAATAGATGCAACCCCGCAGACGGAAGAGCATGTGTGGATTCACTTTCAAAATTTATAAAACCTAACTTAACACCTACTTCTACTAAAACAGCTACACCCACAAGCGCACGGGGTCATGTCATAGTATAGGGAGGTGGCAAGTTTAGGGTCAATCCATAGGGAAAAGAGGGGGCACTAGAGCTAGATTTAGTTTGGCTAGGTTCCTATTGGAGAGACTAGGGTTAAGGGTTTAATGGTGATTTGATTGTTAACTAAGGACGAACAAGAAAGCAATTAAAGGCAAGAATGAAATCTACGTTAACATTAGACTAGATTAAGGCTAAACAGGCAAGAAAGGATTAAGCTAAGCATGAAAGAGCAAACTACACTAAGGCAAGCAAGAGCAAAAGAGAAACTAAAGAGCTAAACTAGCATGAACAAGACATGAGCAAAGCAAGAAGCTAACTAAGCAACAAAAGAGCCAATTAAGCTAAGCAAGCACAAAACTAGGGTTTTAAGCAGTAAAGAGAGGTATGGGTTGTTTAGGGGTATGAACTTATCACTTAAGTTGGGGGGTGACATATGAACATTATGATTCCATTTAGATTATCCAAACCAAACAACAAGTTAGAGTCTAATGAATTAACCTAAGCTACTAATTGGCCATGGATATACTAGGTTGTGTATAGGGGAACTAGTCCCTAACACCCTACTACCCTTACGAGGCTCAATTGGGTTAGGGATTAGGTTCAATTCAAGTAGAGTCTAATCAAGCCTAGGTTTCTAGATTAGACATTCTTAGGACAATTAGGGGCCGAGGGTAGTAATGGGGAGGTGAAATTAGGGCTTTGGACCCCAATTCCCCCACATTCTAGCCTTGAGAAGGCTCCATGCTAATTGCACTAGAATTATCCAATCTAGCTACTTAGATCTCTCACTTAGGTTTAGAGAGATTGATTAGGATGTAGGAAGATGGGAGGCAGCCTAGGGATCCAAGAATTTGACCTAGGGGCAAATCCAAAAAATTCACACATATAAGCAATTTGCCTAAATTCCTAGGTGATTTCACACACAAACCAACAAGCAATCCATGGCGAATGAGATAGAAATAGAATATAATCATTAAAAAATGGAATTACAACATTTACATTTCATTTTCCCTCAACATGGTATCAAAGTAACATAATTTCCCCCAAACATCCCACCCAAGGGGCCTAGTTACTCATAACAAAGCAAAATACAAAAAGAAAGGAGATAGAGGAAGAAGTAGCCATGGAGCTCGGTGTAGATGAGGAATCTCCTCCCTCCAGCTACTGCAAGGACGTCCTCCTTCTTCTCCTTGGATGGAATGGAGTGGGATGATGGTGGGAAGTGGATGGAAGGCTTAGATATGGGGGGTTATGTGGTGGAAATGGTGAAATGGAGTGGATTTGAGGTGGAGGTGAAATGGAATGGAGTGGAGGTGACAAGGAAGCAAAAATGGGACTCTAAGCAGCCAAACCCCCGACCCCCAGCCGCCACTCGGGCTTATATAGGGATCTAGGGGTCTAGGGTTAAGTTAGGGGTAAAATGGGGAAATAAGTGGAAAAATGGGTAGGTTTTGTGAGTAGCACGACCGTGGTAGGTAGGGTAGACCACGACCGTGGTGGATGGGCACGGTCATGGGTTTATTCCATCAAAGTTAACAGGGTTTTGGTCTATTTTTGGCTGAAATGGCCACGACTGTGGCGGTCACCATGGTCATGGTGGGTTGAGGGTAGCATGGTCGTGCTACGTGGAACGACTGTGGTGGGACATGGTAGCACAGTCGTGCTGCATGGCATGACCGTGGTGGGTGGTCGTAGAATGGCCGTGCCGCGTGGCACGACCGTGGTAGAGTACGCTCTGCAACTGCTTCAAAATTGAGATTTTTCCTGTGATTTCTTCATTTGTAGCACGACCGTTTTGTGTTACCACGGCCAGCTGGGGGCTTTGCTTGCACTTTGAGATTCAAACTTCATTATCCATGGACTTTTTTGCTTTAGCTTGACTCTTGGCCACTAGGGGTAGGTTGGGGAGCTCTGGGGCCTTCTTTGGGCTCCTCCATCTCTCTCGTCCATCCAAGTGTGGTCCAAGTACCTGAAAAACATGCAAATAATGTCCGTAAGTGAATTTTACACAAATATGCATATTAAGTGAAATAACATGTAATCTAATAGGTATAGATGTGATTGAAATGCAAAATGCCACAAGATGAAGCCCTAAAATAGGGCTAAATCACCACCCCAAACTTGAAACATACTTGTCCTCAAGTATGCTCCAACTCAATCTCTCTACAAATCTTCCACAAATAAGAAATGACATATGCAATGTAAAAGATGATTATTGCTGAATGGTATCAAAGATGAGTAAGTACATGCATTCCACCTCTCTCCTCTCATGCTTTCACAATCCAATCATGAAAAGAGCACAAAGCATATGAACTTCAAATATAGCACATAGAATACACAAGTTATACATATTGCTTCCACTAAGTTCCGAGTAAACTGTTTCATGATGGTGTTAATCAAGGATGACTAGGAGTATTGTTTCGCATTTATGCATTCAATCTTATATTTCAAATCACACCAAAAGACCCATGTGGCTGCGAAAAAAGGCAAAATGAGCTAGGTTTGATGTTTCCTATCTCAATGGGTATGAAAGTGGAAGAAAGGGTTGTGGTAAGATTTTTGGAGTGCTTTTACACCCTCGTCTTTTCTTTATTTGAATGCTCTTAAACAGGATCATCCTTTTATTTTATTTTTGCATTTTTTTTTCTTTGCCCTTGGGGTAGGTAGGGCATATGGTGATAGGAGTGATGCGTTGAGATGTAGATGTGGCCACCCCAAACTTTTGGAGGTGGCCACGGCTAATATGTGCACTTTGGCATCCTTTCATGGGGCGGAGGGGTAAGAAGATGGTGAGTGAAAAGTCGGGTCAAAAAGGGGTCATAGGTATGATTCTCCTCATAAGACATCCTGCATGAAAATTAATCCAATACTTCATCCTAGATATCACACCACATGAATAAACAAGATGAAATTGATATATCAAACAAGTGATTCCACAAGCACTAAGCATTTAAAGTTTGCTCAACTTCACAATTCATCCAAATCAATCACAATCATAAGAGAGGTGATGCACATGTAAAAAGTGAAACATTGATACCACTTAGCAACAAACAATGGTAATTCACTTGCATTTGCCAAAGGTCATCATTTTTACTTAAAACAGTAGAGATTGGGTCAAAACACACTTTTTAGACAAGAAATCTCAAATTTGGGCAAAATTGTGCCAAGTTGCCTCGAATCACATCTAATCCTATATTATTAAACTTAAAGTAGCAAATAAGCAAATCCTAGCCAAAACATGCAAAAATTACCAAAAATCTACATGATATGCAATGCATGGCAAAAATAGCAACATTTTTGAAAATTACGCAAAAATAGCAAGGAAGCAAACTACATGGCATGCAAGTATGCAAAACAAGCACACAAAGTATGTATACACAAATATGAGAGATGGTTATACTATTCAGTCCTCTTGAGCAAAAACTTAGAACAACGAACATAGAAGAAAGTGGGGTAAACAGGGGCTTACTGTCCTACTACCCCAAACTTTTAAACCATATTGTCCTCAACATGAAATAGAAGCTCAGAATGATAGGGTAGAGGGAATGGAGTCATGGTAGATAAATGCCAAGAGGGGAGAGAGATCCCAATGTGTCCATTGAGAAGGGGATAGCCTCCACAGACGTGGTGTGCACCATGCCCATTTGGGAATGCATGCAACACGGCCGTGTTGTGTGGCACGACCGTGCTGATATCCTTTTCGTAGCTTCTCTACTGATTCACAATTTTCTCTTCATTTTTGTTCTCCTCCTTGTCAATATCATCCATGCATCACTATCCTTCCAATGTACCTATCCTAAAATGACATAAACAACAAAAATCATCAAGCATAAAGTGTGTGTGTGTGTTTTTTCTTACAAAGTTTAAAAGCAAAGCAAAAGTATAAAAAATTGAAGTTTGGGTGAAAAAATCCCAAACCTAGGTTGGTTGCCTCCCACAAGCGCTAAGTTTCATGCCTTCAGCTGGGTTTGTTGTTCTTTCACCATCAATGACACGATTTTACTGTGCGTATAATGCAAGTGCACGTGTCAAAGTAGTATAGGCCCTTGTGAGGCCCGAGTCAAACTCAGGGACAGTGAATTATCAGTAGACTACTACTAACTACTCACAATCAGCTAGACCAGTAAAAAAGGTTATGATAGTTGTTTTAAAAATAAAAGAAAATAAAATAAAACAAAGCAATCGATTAAATGTTTAGTTTAATCAATTCAGATGGAGATCTTTAGGGTTGCAGTTTCACCACGAGTTTTCATTGTATGAATTTCCATATAGTTACTCAGGTTCATCTCTCAATCCGGGTAGTGGCCTATAGTCAGAATTGTCCACTGTCGTGGTACAATTCACTACCTATGTCTAGGTCGGTTCCACCATCATAGTAACCTATACCCTAAACTAGGTTCATTAGAATCGACCTCTGGGTTTCCACCATTAACCTTACATCACCTTGTTCAAGGGATTTGTTAATTAATGTGAATTTTGTCTCTTTTCAACCATTAATTCTTATTTCAAAGTAATTAAAGGCATTAGATTATCATTATGGTGATCAAGCATAACAATATAATTGAGAAAACGAAGTCATACCATAGATTTAAGAGATAAATTATGAATTACTATGATAAAAATGTCATACAATGCTTCCCTGGGCTACTCCCGGTCCTAAAGATAAAGGGTATTAGCCCCGCATGTTCATCTCAGAGAAAAACATGGTTGAGAAAAGGGGAAACATGGAGGAAAATGTGAATAAGTAATGAAACCCCTAAACGGAGAAGATCCAAGCATTCCTTGGCGGAGAATGCACGATCTACAACCTGTCGGCGGTGGAAAACGTCTTCTTCGGCTTCTGGAACGGTCGGGGCATGCTTCTGGGCTCCGTTCTTCTCTTCACACCTTCTCGGGACGTGTGCAGCGGCTAATGACAGATCCTCTGCTCTTGGCCGCCATCATTAGGTATAATCATCGAGTTAGGTTGTAAAAATATCACAGCCGTTAGATTTGGATCGATCTGAAACAAACTTTAATCTGACGGTGTCGATACCATCGACGTAAGTCGATGGTATCGACACTGCGTGATATCGACAAGTCTTCTTTTCTTCTCTTCATTGCGCCTGATGCTGACTCAATACCATCGACACATGTCGATGGTATCGACACCCTGAGGCGTCGGTTTTATCCTTTTTCCGTTGCTGAATCTTCTTATGTCGATAGTATCGACTTTTGGGTCGATAGTATCGACTGTCTGCTCACCAGCAACCTGATGGTAACTCGATATCATCGACATCCCTGTCGATGGTATCGACTATGTGCTGCTCCTTGCGGCTGGCTGCCTGTGGCTGTATCGATAGTATCGACAGCCATCGATGGTATCGACAGCTGCAGATATGCGTTTTTCCTGAAATTTCAAAACAAAACCACATAAGCCGAGATAAAACCTATCATTGTAATCATTTATACTCAAAACAATAAAATAAGGGAAATTTGACACTGAGAAGGGTTATAGAATAAAATAAGTGAATTATGCAATATTCACCGCCAACATGACCAATAAATGCATAAAACACAAGTAAAACAAGTCTATAAATGCGACTCAAAATCATCGCATCAAACTCCCCTAAGCTTGAACATTGCTCATCCTCGAGTAGCTAAACTTTAGAATAGAATTGTGAGGGTCAACTAAAGAACAGATTATCACAACAAACAACACCATGTGATCCCCTCCAGACATTCACATTCCAGCCCTCACTAACCACAGAATGATAATTAACCTAAAGGCGAAAGTAATCATCCATAAATGGTTTCTACCTCAAAATTGATGAACACTATCACATAAGGCAGTTAACATAATAAAATTCTCCGGTTCAGACTCGGTGCATCTTATGATCTCCTATCTATGTTGCTTGCCCTAACTACCATCTACATGGAAGCAGTTCTCCTGGTATTAATGAGTGAGGAGAAAATCACGGAGGCCTACCAATTTGAGCAACGGGTGGATGGAATGGGTGGCTCATGGAAGAAATGGAAGCATTATACGGCTTTAACATGCATAAAACATTAATGACCTAAATGATGCATATGCAAGTGAAAATGCCCTAATGCCTACATTTGGGTGGAATGATGCATGCATTATCATCCCGTCTCAAGGTGAGATGGAATATCTAGGAGAACTACATCATGTCCTTATTCTTCTTAAGATGCAGGTGAGACTATGTTCCTTTCTCCCTCTCATTCTACTTGCTTCTCACTACTTTTTTTTTCTTTTTTTTTGTCAAATTTTTTTTTTCTTTCTCTTATTCTTTTTCTTCAAGCCCGTATTTTCATAGCTGACAATGAATTGTTTGTCGGGCTCACTTATTGCTGCATAACTTATACATTTGAAACATTCAGAAGGTATGGAACAAGTTCATAACCTTTTATGTTCAGAAGACATAAGATGCAAGATGTACTTTATGCACAAAAATGTGAATGCAGTTACAAAATGATGATTATGCAACTAAATGACACGAACCTAAGGATAATGTGCATGTATAACTTATCTATTCTTTTTTTCATGCAAATTATGTGAAAATAGTTGCAATTCAATACCTATCTACATGGAATGCAATCAAAGAAATTAAAACCGTAATGTGCTTCTAGTTCTTTAGGTGGATTATGAAAACAATGGAGTGGATAGATCACAAGACTAATGGACCGAACCTTTGAAAATTATTATGTGTCCCTCCTTACTGACCTGTGTAGTAATTAAGAGGTTTCTCTCTCTTATTTCAAATTAAAGTCTCATTATCCTTTGGTCAGTTTAGGCTCAAACAACCAGTTCCGTCCAATTTTCATGAATCATAGGAATGTATAGTTGTGATTTCCTATTTTAGAGTTGACAAACCCAATTATTTCCTTAAGTTATGTGCTCAAAGTTAAACAACACTAGCTTGCAAAACACTAAATTTTTGTAAAATTTTCCATTGATTCCCATGTACAAGCAACGAGATGACACATGACTTAAGACATCCACAATTACACTAGATAGAGTGTGGATCCTACAAACAAACTAAGAACTAAGAAAAAAAACAATAAAAACTTAAAAACTGAGAAAACTAAAGGATAGAGCTATTCCAACTCCCCCCTAAGATTGAATTCGACTATGGTCTCATAGTCAAAAACAACCTTAAAAGGTGGAACAAAGATACCAATCATTCTTCAGGAGGAGGCGGGTACTGCGGTGCCATGGGGTCCCAAGATGGGTACTGCCCCTGAAAGCTCGAATCGTACTGGGGCATTGGTGGAGGTTGTGGATACCCCCAAAAATAATTCTGGCTCCAATAATGATCGTAGAAGGGCTGCTGCTGCATCTCCATCCTATGCAACTTGTCGTGGATGTGCTGTTGGTTGTCGAGGAGGAGGCGCTCATTCTCGAAAATAGCCCTCTGATTATCTAACAGCCGGTTCGTTGTATCTTGAATACCGACATATGAAGCTATATGCTGCTGCTGCATCTGATGAATCTCCTACAGCATTGTATACATCCCTGCATGGAGTAGGCATCCTCTCCTTGATAAGAGGGATGTGGTGGCGGAGGCTGTGAAGATGAAGATGCACCCGGATGCATGCGGGGACGCTTCCTAGGTGCCACTCGTGCGCGAAGAGGGGTGAAAGCCTCCTCTTCCTCTTTAGGCTCGTGTCATTGTCATCATTGCCACCGTCTTCATCTGAGTCATCAATGGCTATGATGGGCCACCTGAAATGCTGAGTGCCCTCGATGTTGAAGATGGGGTCTGGAAGTGAACACTCTTGATATGCTTGATTGACATGGCAGTGAGCATATGTCAAGCCATCATGAAGTAGAATGAGGTTGGAGCGGTGCAGATGCTGCAAGTTGACCTTGCTCCTGTTGGAGAGGGGAGTAAGCTGAGAGAAATTTAACCCAAGATAGTGGGCCAGCAGTGTGATGAGCCCTCCAAGGTGGATTGGAGCCTTCCGCCTACTCCTCTTTACAGCCAACACACACGTTAAGAAGAACGTGCCCCAATTGCACTCCTCACACTTCAACAATTTATATAGAAAAAATAAATCTGACTCTTGAAATTTACTGAGAGACAGATCGCCATGAGTGAACAGCATGGTGCAGAGCATTCGGTGCAGAATCCGCACAAACAGATGCTCAAAATCTGCAACTGCGGCATTATGGTAGCTCACGGATTTTCCAGGGGGCGCAATCACTAGCTCGGTGAAAATAGCATCATAGTTAGTCCGGTTGTCTGGCCTCCGGTACTAGTCTCTCCCATGATTCCAGTTGTAGACGGAATTGAACTGCCTGAGGGTGAGAGTGTAATCGTTGTTGTATAACCGAGAAAGAAACACGGCCCTTGATCCATTCCCGATCAGTGGCGATGACGTCGTTTGGCATTACACATATGTCCAACGACACTATGAACTCTGCCACTAGCTCCTTGTATGTCGGCCATTCACCGAAGAATGGTTGGACATCGGCGTGGAATTCCATCTCATCGGGCTTCCAGCCCGTATGCCTTGCCTGCCCCTTGAGAATGTAGGCAAGATTGGGCTTGAACCCAAGATAACAAACATGTCCTGATCGACGTAGCGGGTCGGCTCTATCTTTCTCTTCATCAGCTCCTCGTACACCTTCCGGATCTCCGCGGAAGGATGGACAATCCTCGGACGAGGAATTGATGCAGTAGGTGCAGGAATGAACTCGGGGATCTCCATAGGATCTGCCCTTGAAGAAGATGCATCGGCTGTACGCACCATCATCGCAAAGAAAGAAGGTAAAGAAGACGGAGCTCGGTGAAGATCGGAGAAGACAATCTCCACTCGGTGAAGGATCGGGGAAGAACTCGCTCCTTGGATGCTCGTAGCCGGGATCTGATTGCACATCAAGATGCACGGTACAAGTGGAGGAGAAAGGCTCGGAAGGTGTGATGTCATATGACAACAAGCCCTCCCTTTTATAGATGAGGCCGTCACTCCTGTGCACCCGTCGATACCATTGACGCGGGTGGATGGTATCGACACCTATAGCACAATCCGATCTTCCGCTAGTATCGACTGCTGTCGATAGCCCGATGTGGGGGGCCAGATCGATGACACATCGATACCATCGACATGGGTCGATGGTATCGAACCATCCCACAGATCGACTCTCTTGATGTAGCGATCACTGTTGATTTCCTCTCGCGGATTGGTGACATGTCACGTCGATACTATCGACTGCTGCTTAGGGCAAACACCCTCGCGAGGCCCGGCTGCCACTTTTTGTGTGTAACTGGGTTGATACCATCGATAGGCCCGTCGATGGTATCGACTTCACTGAGACAAATTCGTCTGAATATCTCTAGAGATCTCGCGAGTATCGACAGCCATGTCGATACTATCGACTCCATTTTGGCGAGCAACCTAATGGCAGGTCGATACCATCGACGAGGCCGTTGATAGTATCGACTCAGAACGATTTCTGCAGCCACCTAACTATACTTCTATCGATACCATCGACACAAGGGTCGATGGTATCGACCCTGACTCAGTACTACACATTAAATAAACGATTAAGGTATCTTGTTTACACTAAAATTACTATAAAATCAAACTAACTTACAAATGTGAAAGAAACTAAACAAAACTACCAATGGCTGGGTTGCCTCCCAACAAGCGCCCTTATTTAACATCTTAGGCTAGACAAAATAAAGCTCCTCATGCATCTGGAAGCGCAATGAGTTTGACATCATTCACTTTCCTTGTGTAATCCTCACCGAAATACAACTTCAATCGTTGCCCATTAACCAAGAATGTTGTCTCACCATCACGCGCCATGATTGTGCCATGTGGCCTGACCTCCTCTACGGTGAAAGGTCCACTCCATCGGGATTTCAATTTCCCGGGATGCAACATCAACCTGGAGTTGAACAAGAGTACACGATCTCCCTTCTTGAAGACACACATATGAATATGTTGATCGTGAATCAGCTTTGTTCGCTCCTTGTAGATCCACGAGCTTTCATATGCGTTCAACCTCAGCTCATCAAGTTCATTTAGCTCTAACGCACGTTTCTTTCCGGCTTCATCATATAGCTCAAATTCAACTTCCTCAGTGCCCAATGCGCCTTATGCTCCAACTCCACCGACAAATGGCAGGCCCGACTGTAAGCCAACCTAAAAGGCGTAGTGCCTATAGGTGTCTTAAACGCCGCCCTGTACGCCCACAAAGTGTCCGACAGCAAGGTGCTCTAGTTTTTTCTCGTCGAATCCACAGTGCGCTCCAAGATCTTCTTAATTTCCCTATTGGAGACTTCCACTTGCCCATGTGTGTGCGGGTGGTACGGGGTACCAATGTTATGCTTTACATTGTACATTTTCAACAATGCCGCAAACTTCTGATTCTGGAAATGTGTACCTCCATCACTAATAATCATTCTTGGTACACCAAACCTGCAGAAAATGTATTCTTTGATAAACATGCACACTACGACAGCATCATTAGTCCTAGTGGGTATTGCCTCTACCCACTTCGATACATAGTCAACAGCTAATAGAATGTACAAGTTAGAATTGGAGGACACAAAGGGTCCCATAAAATCAATACCCCACAGATCGAACACCTCGACCTCTTGAAATACATCGAGGGGCATCTCCTGTCTTTTTGAAATGTTACCTGCCCGTTGGCAGGAATCACATCGCCGCACATAGTCATATGTGTCCCTGAGCAAAGTAGGCCAGTAAAGGCCACTCTTAAGTACCTTGGCCGCAGTTTGAGAACTAGCATGGTGGCCACCCGTCGGTAGAGTATGGCAATGACGAAGGACACTTTCATATTCCACCTCCGGTACACACCTACGCAACACACCATCCCTACACTGCTTCAACAGAATAGGGTCATCCCAGAAATAATAACACAAAGAATGGAAAAATTTTCTTTTTTCTCTTGGTATGTCCAATCATCCGGGATAATTTTGCAGGAAAGATAATTAACAATGTAAGAAAACCAACTATCTTTCGATTTCACAAATAGAAGTTGTTCATCAGGAAACGTCTCGGTAATGGGTATATACACGTCCTTCTCATCTACCCTTTCCAACCTAGACAAGTGGTCCGCAACCACATTTTCTATGCCCGCGTTATCTTTGATTTCAATATCAAATTCTTATAACAGTAGGATCCACCTAATCAGTCTAGTTTTGGCATCCTTTTTCTCCATCAAGTACTTAATGGCAGCGTGGTCCATCCATACCACAACTTTAGACCCTACAAGATATTGTCGAAATTTTTCAAAAGCAAAAACAATGGCGAGAAGTTCTTTTTTGGTTGTCGTGTAATTCAGTTGTGCTTCATTTAAGGTTTTGGACGCATAGAAAATCACAGCGGGTTTATTGTCCACACATTGTCCCAAACTGCCCCCACTGCAAAATCCGATGCATCACACATCAGTTCGAACGACTTTGTCCAATCCGGTGTTTACACAACCGGTGCGGAAATCAATTTTTCTTTGAGCACATTAAACACATTTAAGCACTTTTCATTAAAATCAAACACAACATCCTTCTCCAGCAGCTCAGATAATGTTTTGGCGATTTTTGAGAAATCTTTTATAAATCAGTGATAAAACCCAGCATGACCTAGAAAACTCCTTACCCCTTTTACCGAATTCGTTGGGGGCAATTTGGAAATAACTTCAATCTTCACCGGATCTACCTCCAACCCCTTGCTAGACACTTTATGTCCAAGCACGATCCCTTCGCTAACCATCATATGACATTTTTCCCAATTGAGAACCAAATGCGTGTCCTCACATCATTGCAAAACTTTGTCCAAATTGTATAAACATTCGTCGAAAGACGCACCATGGATGGAGAAATCATCCATAAAGACTTCCAAACAACATTCAACCATATCAGAGAAAATGGCAAGCATGCAACACTGAAAGGTTGCCGGTGCGTTACACAAACCGAAGGGCATATGGTAGTATGCAAAGGTTCCATAAGGACAAGTGAAGGTGGACTTCTCTTAGTCCTTAGGATCAATGGAAATATGATTGTAGCCCGAATAACCATCGAGAAAATAAAAATGAGATCGACCTGCCAATCGCTCTAAAATATGATCAATGAATGGGAGAGGAAAATGATCCTTAAGCGTAGCAGCATTCAATCTACGGTAGTCTATACATACACGCCACCTGGTTACCAGACGGGTCGTGACTGGCTCATTCAACAAGTTATGTGTAACAGTAATTCCCCCATTTTTAGGGACTACCTGTGTAGGACTCACCCACGTCGAGTCGGATATGGCATAGATGACACCTGCAGAAAGGAGCTTGATCACCTCCTTCTTGACGACCTCCATCATGCTAGGATTTAGTCGGCGCTGTGGCTGAATTACCGGTTTGGCTCCTTCCTCGAGCCAGATCTTGTGCTGGCACAAAGTAGGGGAAATCCCCTTAATGTCTACTACCGACCACCCGAATGCACCTCGGTGGTTCTTCAGCACGATCAACAGTTGATCCTCCTCTTCGGCACTCAGATATGTTGAAATAATCACTGTCAGCTTTTCACCTTCATCTAGAAATGCATATTTCAAGTGCGGTGGCAATGACTTCAATTCTAAATCTGGCGGGATGATTAAGGATGACTGAAGCGGTGGTGGGAGTTCTCCAAGGTCTTCATAGTACCTAGGGTAGAAACACGGCAGCACCTGAAGCATCTTGGCACACTCTTGAAATGACTTGCTTCTCATCCAATCATGTGTTATGTTAACCAGGCAGGCTTCAAGAGGCAGTTTCAGATATGCATTAAAGACAAAACTTACTATGGCCTCATCTTCAGTAGAAGGCGGAATGTCCTCCTCTTCATCATTGGGAAAACCCACAGCCTTACTAAGAGACACAACCTTGGTCTACTCCATTATGTCTACAGCCAGTGTCCCTTTTTCTACTTTAGTCATTACATGAGCCATATCTAGAAATGGTTTCCCTAGACAAATAGTAATATTCTGATCAAAGTGCTTCATCATGCGGCATTGCTCCTTTACTTTATATGGCGTAGTGCTTGAGGGCATGACCATTTCAAACTGATCATTGGCGATACCCAAGGTCAAACGACCTCTCCCCATCCCAAGTATCATGTCAGCAGTGGCTTGGAAGGGTTGTCCAAGGAGTAGCTCATTACCGAGTTCGTCTTGCATTTCCATTACAACAAAGTCTGCTGAAAATACAAACCGATCAACTTTCACCAACACATCTTTGCAAATACCATACGGTTTTACCACGGAATTATCCGCCAACTGTATTGTCATATTGCTCGGCCTTGATTCTTTCAATCCCAATTTCTTGAACATAGAGAGAGGCATCAGATTTATGCTTGCCCCAGAATCACACAGTGCTTCGCCGAATTTCACCTTACCAATGTAACATGAAATATTGAAGCAGCCTGGATCCTGCCTTTTAGGTGGTAATGTGCCCATGATGAAGGCACTCACCTGCTCCTTGAGAACCACAACCTCAGTATCAGAGATTTTCCTTTTCTTTGTGATGATGTCTTTCAAAAATTTCCCGTAGGAGGGTATCTGTTCGATTGCTTCTAAAAGAGGAATATTGACCGACAACTTCCTAAAGCTATCTAGAAACTTCTTGAATTGAGCGTCCACTTTCTTGGCTTTCATGCTATTGGGGTATGGGATCGGGACAGTCTATTCCCTTTGATGTGGTGGCACATATGGCATCCTCTTCTGTGTCTCCTCCTCAACAATTGATTTGGATGTGACTTTCTCCACTACATCCTCTACCGGCTCGGTGATTGGAATTTGAACATCCTCAGTGGCCTCACCTATGGTTTCTGGTTGGTGTATGCTCGATTCATCAGCCCTGGGGTTTAAAATCATCTTACCGCTCCTTAGTAAGATTGCCTTAGCCTGTTGGTTTCCTCCTGGAATGTTTGTATTACCCGGAAAACCTTGTTGCACTGGCTTCTTCAGATTTGCTATCTCAGCTGCCATCTGCGCCAAGGATGTCTCTATCATCCTCATCTGAGCCCCATGGCTTTGTAGGGTCTTCCCAAATTGGTTCATGAATTCCCCTTGTTTCTTGATCTGCTGACCAAACGTGCTCATTAGTTCTTGATTTTGCTTGATTACTTGGTTGAGTAACTCATTGCTCTTATCCTCCGCCACCGGTTGGGGTTTTGCGTCGGGGTCCTGCAAGAAATTATTTGGATCCTTCTAGGAAAATTTCTTATCTTTCCTCCATGAATAATCATTGTTTCTGTACCCCTACTGTTGGCGCATGAACTTTACATGAGCCTCATCATCTGATTTTGTGTCTTCTTTTGCAAGCAGTTTCTTTGCTAGAAGGTCCATCTTCTCATTTAGTTCTTTGATGGCCTTTGACTCCCCTGCAACCCGAACATGCTCTACGACGTCTCTATCGCCTCAAGATTGCTTCTTATCCATGTTCTTCCAAATTTCCCAACACCTCGTTCCTGTGTTGTTTAAGAAGAAACCTGAACCTACGGAGTCTAAGTTACTTCTATCATGCTCGGAGAGAGCAAAATAGAAGATTTTAACCTGCTTCTCCTTGTCAAGCCCATGATGCGGGCACCTCCTTAGCATGATCTGAAACCTTTCCCAGGTCTCAGAGTACGTCTCCCCTTCTGGCTGAAATTATGAATTTTTCTGATCATATCATTTGTCTTCTTGCGGAAAGAACCTTTCAAAGAACACTTCCACCATGTGGTTCCATGATTCCACATACTCATCATCAAGATTGTGTAGCCATTCACGTGCATTTCACGCCAAAGAGCTGGGAAATAGCTTCAAGTACAACGTCTCCTGTGGAAACATGTCTATCTTGATCATGTCGTAGTTCTCCACGAACTGACTTATGTGCGTAACCGGATCTTCGTTTTTAAGCCCATGAAATGTATTTGACTTGACCAAGTTGATTAATGCAGGATCAATCTTATAAGTCAGAATATTGATCGTCTGCTTCTTTATTGGCCACTTTGAAGTGGATGAGGAATAAGCCTTTATCTTCTCCCATATCGTCTGCTCTTCTGCCATGGCTTCTGGTTCAGAATCTGAATCTATTTCGTTTGGTTGGTCTTGAATACAGTTCTTCTCGTTGTTTGGTCCCGACAATGGAACCTATGGTTATTGCTGCGTGTAGTCGGTGCCACACGTCCTCACCATACACCAGTACCTACAAGATGATATTTTCAATTCAGTACCGTGCTAGACGATTTCAATAATATGAAAGATAAAGCTATGAATTTCTCAAATGATAATTAAAATAGTAAAATAAAAATGTGGCCTTGAATGGCCGCTTGTAACACTCGTAGTGCCGACAATTACTGTGTCCCCAACAACGGCGCCAAAAACTTGACACAATTTTACCGTGCGTATAACACAAGTGCACACGTCAAAGTAGTATAGGCCCTTGTGAGGCCCGAGTCGAACTCAGGGACACTGAATTATCGATAGACTACTACTAACTACTCGCAATCAGCTAGACTAGTAAAAAAAGTTATAATAATTGTTTTAAAAATAAAATAAAATAAAATAAAATAAAACAAAGCAATCGATTAAATGTTTAGTTTAATCAATTCAGATGGAGATCTTTAGGGTTGCGGTTTCACCGCAGGTTTTCATTGTATGAATTTCCATATAGTTACTCAGGTTCATCTCTCAATCCGGGTAGTGGCATGTAGTCAGAATTGTCCACTGTCGTGGTACAATTCACTACCTATGTCTAGGTCAGTTCCACTGTCATAGTAACCTATACCCTAAACTAGGTGCATTAGAATCGACCTCTGGGTTTCCACCATTAACCTTACATCACCTTGTTCAAGGGATTTGTTAATTCATGTGAATTTTGTCTCTTTTCAACCGTTAATTCTTCTTTCAAAGTAATTAAAGGCATTAGATTATCATTATGGTGATCAAGCATAACAATATAATCGAGAAAATGAAGTCATACCATGGATTTAAGAGATAAATTATGAATTACTATGATAAAAATGTCATACAATGCTTCCCCGGGCTACTCCCGGTCCTAAAGATAAAGGGGATTAGCCCCACATGTTCATCTCAGAGCAAAACATGGTTGAGAAAAGGGGAACATGGAGAAAAACGTGAATGAGTAATGAAACCCCTGAACGGAGAAGATCCAAGAATTCCTTGGTGGATAATGCGCGACCTACATCCTGTCGGCGGTGGAAAACGTCTTCTTTGGCTTCCAGAACGGTCGGGGTGTGCTTCTGGGCTCCGTTCTTCTCTCCACACCTTCTCGGGACGTGTGCAGCGGCTAATGATGTGATCCTCTGCTCTTGGCTGCCGTCATTAGGTATAATCACCGAGTTAGGTTGCAAAAATATCACAGCCGTCAGATTTGGATCGATCTGAAACAAACTTTAATCTGATGGTGTTGATACCATCGACGCAAGTCGATGGTATCGACACTGCGCGATATCGACAAGTCTTCTTTTCTTCTCTTCATTGTGCCTGATGCTGACTCAATACAATCGACACAGTTCGATGGTATCGACACCCTAAGGTGTCAGTTTTATCCCTTTTCCATTGCTGAATCTTCTTATGTGGATAGTATCGTCTTTTGGGTCGATAGTATTGACTGTCTGCTCGCCAGCAACCTGATGGTAACTCGATACCATCGACATCTCTGTCGATGGTATCGACTCTGTGCTGCTCCTTGTGGCTGGCTTCCTGTGACTGTGTCGATAGTATCTATAGACATCGATGGTATCGATAGCTGTCGATGGTATCGACAGCTGCAGATATGCGTTTTTCCTGAAATTTCAAAACAAAACCACATAAGCCGACATAAAACCTATCATTGTAATCATTTATACTCAAAACAATAAAATACGGGAAATTTGACACTGAGAAGGGTCATAGACTAAAGTAAGTGAATTATGCAATATTAACCGCCAACATGACCAATAAATGCATAAAACACAAGTAAAACAAGTCTATAAATGCGACTCAAAATCATCGCATCAATCAACCATGGTCCAAAAACAAAATGTTTTCACCCCCATCATAAGCAATCCTATCAAATGCTTTCCTTGATTGATCTTCCTCCCATGGGTCATGCGAGCTTCATAAGTCTTTTTCAACAATTCTCTCTCATTGGGGATCATCATCATAGATCTTAATCAGCCTTAAGACCCTCAGAAATCTCATGCCATAGCTTTTCTGTCTCTTGAGGAATGGGTCTTCATAGGCACCAAAGAGAGGGGTCTCAATCATATCCATTTTCTCATGGGAAGTAGGGGGAGTATGTGATAGTTGTGGTGGTGGCATCAGTGTTGATGGTCATTGGACTTTAGGTGGAGGAGGGCATTGAGGTTGGAAGGTGAATTGGTGGGAGGGTTGTTGTGATGGTGGTGGTAGAATGAATTGAGGTTGGAAAGTGAAGTGGTGGGAAGGTTGCAGCAATGGAGGTGGTGGAGGTGTCTAAGGCTTAGGATAGCCTTAGAGGTAGTGTGGTGGAGGAAATGGATGGGTTTGTGCATTTTGGCCTTCCATCTTATCTTCTCCGAGTGGCTTGTCACATGCATAAGGAACAACCAAACAAAAGAAAGCAAGTTAGCAAACCAATATACACAAAGAATGCAAAGAGTAATGAATAAAGAATAGCAATGATGAGGGTAGTAGGAAAAGTCAAAGCAAAACTAACTAGCTAGGTCGAGTGCCTCTATCCCCGGTAACAATGCCAGAAATCTTGGTGCGCTCCCGCCAATGATGGTACACACTACTCAATTTGAAGTTTTGAATAGATGCAACCCCATGGACGGAAGCGCACATGTGGATTCACTTTCAAAATTATAAAACCTAACTTAACATCTGCTTCTACTAAAACAGCTACACCTGCAAGTGCACAGGTTCATGTCATAGTATAGGAAGGTGGCAAGTATAGGGTCGATCCACAGGGAAAAGAGGGGGCACTAGAGCTAGATTTAGTTTGGCTAGGTTCCAACTGCGGAGACTAGGGTTAAGGATTTAAATGTGATTTGATTGTTAACTAAGGATGAACAAGAAAGCAATTAAAGGAAAGAATGAATCTATGTTAACACTAGACTAGATTAAGGCTAAACATGCAAGAAAGGATCAAGCTAAGCATGAAAGAGCAAACTACACTAAGGAAAGCAAGAGAAAAAGAGCAACTAAAGAGCTAAAATAGCATGAACAAGACAAGTGCAAAGCAAGAAGCTAATTAAGCAACAAAAGAGCCAATTAAGCTAAGCAAGCACAAAACTAGGGTTTTAAGCAGTAAAGAGAGGTATGGGCTGTTTAGGGGTATGAACTAATCACTTAAGTTGGGGGGTGACATATGAACATTATGATTCCATTTATATTATCCAAACCAAACAACCAGTAAGAGTCTAATGAATTAACCTAAGCTACTAACTGGCCATGGATATACTAGGTTGTGTATAGGGGAATTAGTCCCTAACACCCCCTACTACCCTTACGAAGCTCAATTGGGTTAGGGATTAGGCTCAATTCAAGTAGAGTCTAATCAGGCCTAGGTTTCTCGATTAGACATTTCTAGGACAATTAGGGGCCAAGGGTAGTAATGGGGAGGTGAAATTATGGTTTTCGACCCCAATTCCCCCACATTCTACCCTTGAGAAGGCTCCATGCTAATTGCACTAGAATTATCCAATATAGCTACTTAGATCTCTCACTTAACTTTATAGAGATTGATTAGGATGTAGGAAGATGGGAGGCAAACTAGGGATCCAATAATTGGACCTAGGGGCAAATCCCAAAAATTCACACATATAAGCAATTGGCGTAAATTCCCAGGTGATTTCACACACAAACCAACAAGCAATCCATGGAGAATGAGATAGAAATAGAATATTATCATTAACAAATGGAATTACAACGTTTACATGTCATTTTCACCCAAGATGGTATCAAAGTAACATAATTTCCCCCAAACAGCCCACCCAAGGTGCCTAGCTACTCATAACAAATCAAAATACAAAAAGAAAGGAGATAGAGGAAGAAGTAGCCATGGAGCTCGATGTAGATGAGGAATCTCCTCCCTCCAGCTACTGCAAGGACGTCCTCCTCCTTCTCCTTGGATGGAATGGAGTGGGATGATGGTGGGAAGTGGATGGAAGGCTTAGATATGGGGGGTTATGTGGTGGAAATGGTGAAATGGAGTGGATTTGAGGTGGAGGTGAAGTGGAATGGAGTGGAGGTGACAAGGGAACAAAAATGGGACTATTAGCAGCCAAACCCCCTAACCCCCAGCCGCCACTAGGGCTTATATAGGGATCTAGTGGGTCTAGGGTTAAGTTAGGGGTAAAATAGAGAAATCAGTGGAAAAATGGGTAAGTTTTGTGAGTAGCACGGCCGTGGTGGGTAGGGTAGACCACGGACGTGGTGGTTGGGCATGGTCGTGGGTTTATTACATCAAAGTTAATAGGGTTTTGGTCGATTTTGGGCTGAAATGGCCCCGGCCGTGGTGGTCACCACGATCGTGGTGGGTTGAGGGTAGCACGGTCGTGGTGGGATCTGGTAGCATGGTCGTGTTGTGTGGCACGACCGTGGTGGAGATGGTAGCACGACCATGCTACGTGGCACGACCGTGGTGGGTGGTCATAGAACGGTCGTGTTGCGTGGCACGGCCGTGGTAGAGTATGCTCTACAGCTGCTTCAAAATTTAGATTTTTCCTGTGATTTCTTCATTTGCAGCACGACCGTTCTGTGTTACCACGACCGTGCTGGGGGATTTTCTTTCACTTTGAGCTTCAAACTTCATTATCCATGGACTTCTTTTCTTAATCTTGGCTCTTGGCCACCAAGGGTAGGTTGGGGGAGCTCTGGAGCCTTCTTTGGGCCCCTCCATCTCTCTCGTCCATCCAAGTGTGGTCTAAGTACTTGAAAAACATGCAAATAATGTCCATAAGTGCATTTTACACAAATATGCATATTAAGGGAAATAACATGTAATCTAATAGGTATAGATGTGATTGAAATGCAAAAAGCTACAAGATGAAGCCCTAAAATAGGGATGAATCACCACCCCAAACTTGAAACATACTTGTCCTCAAGTATGCTCCAACTCAATCTCTCTATAAATCTTCTACAAATAAGAAATGACATATGCAATGTAAAAGATGATTATTGCTGAATGGTACCAAAGATGAGTAAGTACATGCATTCCACCTCTCTGCTCTCATGCTTTCACAATCCAATCATGAAATGAGTACAAAGCATATGAACTTCAAATATAGCGCATAGAATACACAAGTTATCCATATTTCTTCCATAATGTTCCGGGTAAACTTTTTCATGATGGTGTTAATCAAGGATGACTAGGAGTATTGTTTCACATTTATGCATTCAATCTTATGTTTCAAATCAAAAGACCCACGTGGTTGCGAAAAAAGGCAAAATGAGCTAGGTTTGATGTTTCCTAGATCAATGGGTATGAAAGTGGAAGAAAGGGTTGTGGTAAGAATTTTGGAGTGTTTTACACACTCATCTTTTCTTTATTTGAATGCTCTTAAACAGGAGCATCCTTTTATTTTATTTTTGCATTTTTTTCTTTTCCCTTGGGGTAGGTAGGGAATATGTTGAAGGGAGTGAAGCAGTGAGATGTATATGTGGCCATCACAAACTTTTGGAGGTGGCCACGACTAATATGTGCACTTTGGCATCCTTTCATGAGGCAGAGGGGTAAGAAGATGGTGAGTGAAAAGTCTGGTCAAAGAGGGGTCATAGGTATGATTCTCCACATAAGACATCCTGCATGAAAATTAATCCAATACTTCATCCTAGATATCACACCACATGAATGAACAAGATGAAATTGATATATCAAACAAGTGATTCCACAAGCACTAAGCGTTCAAAGCTTGCTCAACTTCACAATTCATCCAAATCAATCAAAATCATAAGAGAGGTGATGAACATGTAAAAAGTCAAACATTGATACCACTTAGCAACAAACAATGGTAATTCACTTGCATTTGTTAAAGGTCATCATGTTTACTTAAAACAGTAGAGATTGGGTCAAAACACACTTTTCAGACAAGAAATCTCAAATTTGGGCAAAATTGGCCAAAACTGTGCCAAATTGCCTCCAATCACATCTAATCCTATATTGTTAAAATTAAAGCAGCAAACAAGAAAATCCTAGCCAAAACATGCAAAAATTACCAAAAAATCTACATGATATGCAATGCATGGCAAAAATAGCAACATTTTTGAAAATTATGCAAAAATAGCAAGGAAGCAAACTACATGGCATGCAATTATGCAAAACAAGCACACAAAGTATGGATACACAAATATGAAAGATGGTTATACTATCCAGTCATCTTGAGCAAAAACTTAGAACAAGGAACATAGAAGAAAGTGGGGTAAATAGGGGCTTACCGCCCTACCAACCCAAACTTTTAAACCATGTTGTCCTCAACATGAAATAGAAGCTCATAATGGTAGGGTAAAGGGCATGGAGTCGTGGTAGATAAATGCCAAGAGGGGAGAGAGATCCCAATGTGTCCATTGAGCAGGGGATAGCCTCCATGACCGTGGTGTGCACCATGCTTGTTTTGGAATGCATGCAACACGGCCGTGTTGTGTGGCACGAGCATGCTGATATCCTTTCCATAGCTTATCTACTGATTCACAATTTTCTCTTCATTTTTGTTCTCCTCCTTATCAATATCTTCCATGCATCACTCTCCTTCTAATGTACCTATCCTAAAATGACATAAACAACAAAAACCATCAAGCATAAAGTGTGTGTGTGTGTTTTCTTGAAAAGTGTAAAAGCAAAGCAAAAGTATCAAAAATTGAAGTTTGGGTGAAAAAATCCCAAAACTAGGTGGGTTGTCGCCCACAAGCACTAAGTTTCATGCCTTCATTTGGGTTTGTTGTTCTTTCACCGTCAACCATGGTCCAAAAACAAAATGTTTCACCCCCATCATAAGCAATCCTCTCAAATTCTTTCCTTGATTGATCTTCCTCCCAATGGTCATGCGAGCTTCGTAAGTCTTTTTCAACAATTCTCTCTCCTTGGGGATAATCATCATAGATCTTAATCAACCTTAAGACCCTCAGAAATCTTATGCCATAGGTTTTCTCTCTCTTGAGGAATGGTTCTTCATAGGAACCAAAAAGAGGGGTCTCAATCATATCCATTTTCTCATGGGAAGTAGGGGGAGCATGTGATAGTTGTGGTGGTGGCATCAGTGTTGATGGTCGTTGGACTTTAGGTGGAAGAGGGCATTGAGGTTGGAAGGTGAATTGGTGGGAGGGTTGTGGTGATGGTGGTGGTAGAATGAATTGAGGTTGGAAAGTGAAGTGGTGGGAAGGTTGCGGCAATGGAGGTGGTGGAGGTGTGTAAGGCTTAGGATAGTCTTGGAGGTAGGGTGGTGGAGGAAATGGATGGGTTTGTGCATTTTGGCCTTCCATCTTGTCTTCTATGAGTGGCTTTTTACATGCACAAGGCACAACCAAAAAAAAAGAAAGCAAGTTAGCAAACCAATATACACAAAGAATGCAAAGAGTAATGAATAAACAATAGAAATTATGAGGGCAGTAGAAAAAGTCAAAGAAAAACTAACTAGCTAGGCCGAGCACCTCTATCCTCGGCAACGACGCCAGAAAGCTTGGTGTGCTCCCGCCAATGGTGTTACACACTACTCAATTTGGAGTTTTGAATAGATGCAACCCCAGAGACGGAAGCGCACCTATGGATTCACTTTTGAAATTTATAAAACCTAACTTAACACCTACTTCTACTAAAACAGCTACACGCACAAGCGCAGGGGGTCGTGTCGTAGTATAGGAAGGTGGAAAGTATAGGGTCGATCCACAGGGAAAAGAGGGGGCACTAGAGCTAGATTTAGTTTGGCTAGGTTCCTACTATGGAGACTAGGGTTAAGGGTTTAAAGGTGATTTGATTGTTAACTAAGGACAAACAAGAAAGAAATTAAAGGCAAGAATGAAATCTACGTTAACACTAGACTAGATTAAGGCTAAACATGCAAGAAAGGATTAAGCTAAGAATGAAAGAGCAAACTACACTAAGGCAAGCAAGAGCAAAAGAGAAACTAAAGAGCTAAAATAGCATGAACAAGACAAGAGCAAATCAAGAAGCTAACTAAGAAACAAAAGAGAAAATTAAGCTAAGCAAGCATAAAACTAGGGTTTTAAGCAGTAAAGAGAGGTATGGGCTGTTTAGGAGTATGAACTTATCACTTAATTTGGGGGGTGACACGTGAACATTATGATTCCATTTAGATTATCCAAACCAAAAAACAAGTTAGAGTCTAATGAATTAACCTAAGCTACTAACTGTCCATGGATATACTAGGTTGTGTATAGGGGAACTAGTCCCTAACACCCCCTACTACCCTTACGAGGCTGAATTGGGTTAGGGATTAGGTTCAATTCAAGTAGAGTTAAATCAAGCCTAGGTTTCTAGATTAGAAATTCCTAGGACAATTAGGGGCCGAGGGTAGTAATGGGGAGGTGAAATTAGGGTTTTGGACCCCAATTCCCCCACATTCTAGTCTTGAGAAGTCTCCATGCTAATTGCAATAGAATTATCCAATCTAGCTACTTAGATCTCTCACTTAGGTTTAGAGAGATTGATTAGGATGTAAGAAGATGGGAGGAAACCTAATGATCCAAGAATTGGACCTAGGGGCCAATCCCAAAAATTCACACTTATAAGTAATTTGCCTAAATTCCTAGGTGATTTCACACACAAACCAACAAGCAATCCATGAAGAATGAGATAGAAATAGAATATAATCATTAACAAATGGAATTACAATGTTTACATGTCATTTCCCCCCAACATGGTATCAAAGTAACATAATTTCCCCCAAACAGCCCACCCAAGGGGCCTAGCTACTCATAACAAAGCAAAATACAAAAAGAAAGGAGATAGAGGAAGAAGTAGCCATGGAGCTCAGTGTAGATGAGGAATCTCTTCCCTCCAGCTACTGCAAGGACGTCCTCCTTCTTTTCCTTGGATGGAATGGAGTGGGATGATGGTGGGAAGTGGATGGAAGGCTTAGATATGGGGGGTTATGTTGTGGAAATTGTGAAATGGAGTGGATTTGAGGTGGAAGTGAAGTGGAATGGAGTGGAGGTGACAAGGGGGTGAAAATGGGACTCTAAGCAGCCAAACCCCCTGACCCCCAGCCAGCTACTAGGGCTTATATAGGGATCTAGGGGGTCTAGGGTTAAGTTAGGTGTAAAATGGAGAAAGCAGTGGAAAAATGGGTTGGTTTTGTGAGTAGCACAGCCGTGGTGAGTAGGGTAGACCACGACCATGGTGGATGGGCACAGTCGTGGGTTTATTCCATCAAAGTTAACAGTGTTTTGGTCAATTTTGGGCTGAAATGGCCACAACCGTGGTGGTCACCACGACTGTGGTGGGTTGAGGGTAGCACGACCGTGGAGGCTAGACAAAAATCCATTGATGACAAAAATCTAGTAGCAGCATCAGTAGACGGTCACATGTTTTGATCGGTTGATGTCGCTCAAGGCGTTTTGGCTATCAGATCCTATACTTCCATCAGTGGAGGCTAGACATGAATCTCATTTATAGTTGGAGTTTTGATTCCCGTCAATTTATAGAGCCATGCAGTCAGGACAACCGTAGAAAGAAAAGTTGAGTCATTGGTTGGTGTCTTAGTCCCTCTATTGAATCAATGCTCTCGAAGGAGTTGTAGAATCTCTAGTGTCATCAATTTTTGGTATAGATGGACCATCAACTATTGGTATCAATGAAGTTCTAGTCTTCAAGCTGATGGCCCGCTTGGTTGTCAGTGGACATGCTTAGTTCCTTCCGTCAGTTGTTGGATGCTCCCAACCGATGAAATAATTGTTTTATATGAAACTTGCTGCTTTCATAACAAAAAGATGCAAAGTTATTTGTAATAAAAGGAAATGCTGATTAATTCAAGTAAATACTATACTTATGATATCACTCTAAGAATAATACAAGAAATGGAGGGTAAATATGCACATAACATGCACAAAATTGGATGTTATAGTCTATGCCAAGTTAGGTCAAATATGATTTGCTCATCTTTTGGATTTTTTTTTCACTTCTTAGTTACCAATAAAAATTCCATGCATTAACTTTTTTTGTATATTCTTTGTCGTACTTATGTATCCTGATCATTCATGACATATCTCCTATGGATAAGTTAGCTTCTTTCTCTCTTTTTTCCTCCCTTTTCCTCTATTTTCTTATTGTTTGAATGACTAGTGTAATAGATGATTCAATCCACTATTTGATTCACATAGGTGGTGCATCTGTTATTTCAACTCGTACGACCTTGTTTCTTGTGAAATGAAATTGAAAGAGGGGTTGATGTTTGTTTTGAACAAGCATCTCCTTTTTATACTACTTGCAACAAGTATCATGTGTTCAGGCTCCATGAAACAAGGTTATACTACATATGTCAATCAGGACACTCATCTCATCATATGAATTAAGCTACTCTGCATTGTAATTTTAGATTTAAATAAAAGATTGATCAAAGTTTATATTCATTTAGATAGTGAATTGCTTGTTGAATCTAGTATGAGAAGTTTAGTGGGTTTTAACTTGTTTAATGAGGGATTGATATTTGTTGCAAACACGTATCTCTTATCAGTTTATTTATTTGAATAGGGATCAAGTGTAGTTATTCATGAAATAAGTGTTTCCTATTGATGTTAATCAACATTCAAACAAACATTACATACAAGGTCCAATTAGTAGTAAAATTCATGAAGTAAGGGAATCATTTGTTTAATCCAGTATCGGCCCTTGTTTCTTGTAGCTAGATAATAGTCCAAAAAGGGAATGGTATTTATTCTAAATATAATCACCAAATAATTTTTTGAACACAAATCTAGTGCCATGATACATGCAAAAAGGGTTTGAAAGCTTACATAAATGACTAATTATACAATCTAAATCTGCTATATATTCCAACAAAAAGTAAAAGTAGATGATCTATGCAGCCTAAAATTTCTTGCAGATAGTATGAGACTTCTTATTGATTTTATGGGCTTGTGGCTCTTATACCAATAGTATGAAAAGGGAATGATGTTTTTTTACTAGCATCACTTATTGATATTGATGACAACAAGCATCAAATAATGTTCCTACTATTCACAACAAGTAGCACACTATTGTAGAAATCATCACATTGATTTGATCAACTTAAGGTAAAATTTATATAAAAAGTATAAAACATGATCTAATTTGAGGTCCTAGTCATGCATAGAGTACATTTCTTGTCACAACTAGTATTGGTCCTTGGTGATTGGGGGAACACTATACAAAGAGGAATGATACTTGTCGCGAACAAGTATTACAAATTTATACGTATGATAGAGATCATCAGGTTTGTTTCTACTTAATAAGTGTCAAGATATATACAACAATGATCATGTTGGTATGCCATTAGAACCTAAATTTCATACGGAAAACTAAATTGATGATGATTACCTATTTTGTTCATGCATAATTTATGTGGCTTGTTTTGCCTATTAAGGGTCTATGCTCAGTGGAAATGGACCAAACAAGGAATGATTATTGTTTCAAGCAAGAATAACCTATTCATACCATTTGTACCGAGCATCAAATTTTAATGTTACTTAGTAGCAAGTATCATACTATCGACAACAATCACCACATTAATCTCATCATTTAACATCCAAATTCAAACAATCTTATACATGGAATCCTGATGTTTTCCCTTCTTAATTTGGCATTGTCCTCAATAAAAGGTGTTAGAATATTTTAATGATTTCTTTTTCTATATCATTGATTTCTTATACAAAGTTTGTGGTGCATGCATTGAACTTGGTTTAGGTGTGTTATTTTAGTACAAGGTATACATGGATATGGAAATGTAAATTATTTAAATGAACAATCAAATTTTGTCTTACTGATGTGACAATATTTTTTCTACATTTAAACAACTATTGTGTCAATTGATGTGATGCCCCAGGAGACACAAAAGCAAGATTACTCAATACAAAATGTGGAACGAATGTAATCAAGTAGTTTATTGAAAAACACAAGAAATTAAAACCATTACCACATATACACGTCAAGTGGAAGGATATCACATTGGAGTCCACAAAAGCCACCTTTATATATAACACTTGCCAAAATATTATTACATAGCACTATTTACTAGCTCAATGGACACAACTTGTTCATATGATAACCTATTCACATGCTACATGCTATATCTGTACAACAAAGGCATATAGCCCAAACTTCATCTCGATATACAACATCTACACAACTCCTGTGGGTATTTATGTCCTGAGAGCCAATCATGGGAAGATTGGTGGGATACATTAAGATTGATTTGATAAACATAAAAGGCAAGCTTCCAATTCTTTCTGGTTCAGTCATATGAGATAGTGATAGAACATATTGAATGTCTATAGAATGACAGTACTCAATGATGTAGCTTTCAAGTTGAGGACCTGAACGATGAGATCATACAGATGCTAAGAGTTTGTACATTCTTGTTATGTCCCTAGTCGGATGTCATTGTGGAAGGTAGATAGACAGCAATGACACACAAGACTAGATTGTGGTGTTGGTTGATGACAGAATCTCATTAGTCATGATATAGAGATATCAAACCAAACACATAGGTACTTGTTAGAGAACAAGTGTACCGGACAGACCCACCGTGAGTTTGACACATGGAACCATGACTTGGTAGTCACAGTCAGTACTCACAGTGATGGTGGTGAGTGTGATTCTTTGACCTGAAATCACTACACTCAACACATGTCATTGGACACACTTTGACATCATCAAACGCAGTCCTGAAACATGGGTTGTTATAAAGGTGATGATTGGGTGGCTTTGACACATGGGGCTTTTGAGGGGTGAGTGATAGATATGGGATTTGTCCCTCCTGAGGGAGTTTGATATCAGTAGGATTGAAATAGGCATGCGCATGCATGTGTGAATCAGTATG
Source organism: Alisma plantago-aquatica (assembly GCA_963693085.1). NCBI lineage: Eukaryota > Viridiplantae > Streptophyta > Magnoliopsida > Alismatales > Alismataceae > Alisma > Alisma plantago-aquatica. Next base: position 800,019,083 of record OY856412.1, read on the forward strand.
TGATATTGATGTCATACATATCTCTTCCAATCTACTCTGATATCAAGAAAGTGAATGAACGTTGACAGGATGACTGTTCCATGCCTCGAGTTCATTCGGGATATCAATGACAAAAGAATTATACATTCGTTATAACACCATTCACGGATTGTAGGATTGAAAGTTGTTCTCCAAATTTCTATTTCACTTGGGTAGCACTGATGTGTGACTAGGCACCACTCTTTGCTTGTGAAGTCATAAGTGTTATGGACTTTCACTGCCAATGTGAAAAGGACATGCAGGGTCACACACATAGGATTTAACCTGGAAGAGGAGTTTTGTCCACAAACAATGTTTTGATTGATTACTAAAGGAGTTTAGTAGTTCAATTAAACACTCAATCAATTGATAGCTCAATATCATAATGTTCAAGGTGTTGGACACATTGAGTGGAGTATCAGATTGATTGAAACCGTAATTGACTGATTCTGCACAATCTGCACTCCCAACCGATCGGCTCATGTGATGAACCAATCGGTTGAGCTTGGTGAACCTGTCGGCTCAAGTGTTGAATCGATCGGCTCATGGATAGGGTGAAATGATTGCTTCAAGTGTTGAAACGATCGATTCAACTGGTGCAACCGAGCAAGTTGGGAAAGTAGGATTGGTGAGAATTTTCCTTTCATTTCAGTTTCCCAATTTGATTGGGAAAAAGGATTGGTATTCGATACCAATTAGAAACAAAAGAAGGAAAGTCAATCGGGAACTGATCAGGACCACAAACCGACCGGTTCAGTAGTGAACTGATCAGCTCATGGGTCCCAACCGATCGGTTGAGGTGTCAACCGACCGGCTCAGGTCCCCAACCTACCGTTTTAGTTGTGAAATGATCAGTTCAGGTTGCGAGTTGGTTGTTTTTGGTGGAAAATCGTGAACCCTTCTACTCCTGCTTTAGTCCCATATTGCCCGGGATAGAGAACCCTGTCCCATGACCCTCCTATTTATAGGGGTATTGGGGGCTTCTCAAAGTACAACTCAGTGCAAACCAGTTGCTCTGCAAAGTTGTCGTTCTCTCTGGTTTTGGTAACCGAGAGAGCCCGAGCAAGTGCTAACCGATAAGGGAGGCACAGTAAGGGAATGACAACTGCAGTTGTGAATGGTAGCAGGAGAGTGTGTTGGCAACTAGTACGCTGACAGGAGGGTGCGACTCCTTCCAATTCCTTGTGGGACAAGGAGATTGGAGTTCCAGGTGGTCCGTGTGGACTACTTCAGAGGCGGGAGGTTTCTTCCACTTAGGAGGACAACTGTCAATCCCGACAGTCCCGGTGAGACCAGGAGTCGTCAGTCCCGGTGTGACCAGGAGCTGCACAGACACCGTCCAAGACCAGAGGTGAAGACCGCGCAAGCCGCGAGGTATTGTCGCCGAGCGAGCCTCGGGACAAGGTATGATTCCACAAACCATCCCTTTCCTATTGTATAGACGTTGACGTGTTTCCTTGTTCTGTGTTTGGGGAGGAGAAATATTTTTTTGTTTCCGCTGCCTTCTCTGCCTCCCCTAAAACCCAACAGTGGTATCAGAGCCAGGTCAACTGCTCTATACTTTAGGGATCATCGATATGATCGATTTTGATTTGTCGCCTTTATTTATTGCATACGATGCGAATAATATTGGCTTTATGGATGTCCAATCCTAAATCCACAAATCCCAATTTACATATATGATATGTATTGTTAATGCACTCGATACGCATCGCCCTTAAACGAGTTTTGTGGTGGATGTATAGCGTGGTTATGGCCAATAAACCCTATCTGTGTATGGTTTTATGTGGTTGCTTGCATCTCGTTCTGCGCACCGATCTTCCATCTCCTATTCCTGATGTAACTCAAAATATTTTGAGAATTCTTTCCTATCTTTTCTCCCCTCGAATGTAACTCAAGGTTTCTCTTTTTACAATGTAAAATAGGATAGATTTTATTTCATGTTATGTCAAAGAACGGAGGACATCCTGACGACAACTGTGACAATCGGATGAGGTGTGAAGTGATTGGTTGACGTTCCAGACGATCGGTTCAAGGTGTGAGACGATCGGTTGATGACTGGTTCGAGGAGCGAGACGAGCGGGTGGCGGACATGATGAGATGCACAATGACTAGGCGAACCAATCGTTGGAGGAGCCAACTGATCGGATGGTGGCACCCAGATGACCAACCAGTTCAAACAGGTCGCTCATGTGATGAGTTGATCTACTCGGAAGACAAAGCACATAGTTCATCTTGTACAGGTTGCATATGATGTAGACCTAGATGACTGTGATTCCTCTTGGCTCGAGGAAACACATTAGGATGACCATAATCATCACTTTTATCGTTTAGCATGTTTTCTGTTGGATATAGCATGTATATGATACATACTATGTATTGTGGTGATTGGATATGTATATGTATATAAAAAAAACCAAATCACTCATTGAATATTAAGTTTTAGATGCCTTCCAAATGTGACACATGTGAAAAGCTTGATCAACCAAGTGTGGGCACGCCCTAGCGTGGTGCACCGTCTATCTCGTGAAGGGTGAAGGATGAATGTGTGGGTCTGCCCAAGCAGGGTGCATATTCATCATGTTTGCTTTGGGTTGGACTTAACAAGGTGACCTAGATAGGATCTAGCACCATGAGGCATGGAGGTGCTCATGGCAAGGAGTTGCATATGACATCTTATCAAGATTTGCATATGATGCAATTGGTAAGAGTTGCCTACCTGAGAGATCTAAGTTGTGGGTGGCAGCCCAAGCTGGTCCATGACTTAGAGGATTTCAGGATCTTGCCCACTAGAAGGTTGTACGCTGCAATCTTCCGAATTAATGGTGAGGGCTATCAATTTGAAGTAAAATAGTGGGAACGATAATTAATTAAAGGCCTAATTATATCGTCAACTTTTCAAATCAATCAAATAAGTCAAAAATGAGTTTTTGGACTAAAATTGCATATTTTCCTTTTGTAGTACAAATGGCAACAAACAACAATCACTTTTCTTTGCAATCGGTCCTTGAAAAGGACAAGCTAAATGGGACAAACTTCTACGACTGGTATAGGACATTGAGAATTGTTCTCACTCAAGAGCGAAAGCTTTATGTCCTGGATACTCCAATTCCAGAGGAACCTGCTCCTAATGCACCAAAGGTAGAAAAGGATGCTTATAAGAAGCATTCTGATGATGCCATTGATGCAAAGTGCTTGATGTTGTGCTCTATGAACCACGAGTTGCAGAAACAACATGAGAACATGGGTGTTATTGAGATGATTCAGCATCTCAGGAATATGTATGAAGATCAAGCACGACAAGAGAGATACAATGTCTCAAGGGCACTGTTCAAGTGTGTCATGACAGAAGGAGATCTAGTTGGTCCTCACACACTCAAGATGATTGGGTATGTAGAGAACCTGCAAAGACTGGGATTTCCACTGAGCCAAGAGTTGGCTACTGACGTGATACTATAATCGTTGCCAGAATCCTACAGTCCGTTTGTGATGAACTACAACATGAACAACTTTGATAGGCCACTTTCAGAGTTGTTGGGTATGTTGAGGACAGCCGAGATACAGATGAAGAAGGACAAGCCTAAGTCTGTGATGGTGATCACAAGCAAGAAAGGCAAGTCCAAGCACAAGGGCAAGGGCAAAGCTAAGAAAGGTTCTGATGCTAGCCAGGAGCCCAAGTCGTCTTCAGCTCTCAAGGCCAAGGGAGGCGTGACCAAGAAAGGAAATTGCCACCATTGTCAAAAGCCAAGACATTGGAAAAGGAATTGTCCTCTCTATCTGGAAGAACAAAAGAAGAAGGAGGCGACAGACGTCTCTACTTAAAGGTGTCATGAAAGTAAACTTGTAACACTTTTGAGGTATATGATACCAAGATGTAAAGTGTAAAGCACTCAATAAATGGGGCAAGTGTTTCTGCCATAGATAGGAGTACTTTAGTTTATTTTCAGCCTAAAAGGCATGTAATACAGTTATGAACTGCTATTTCATATTTGCCAATAGATAGAAACACTTTATTTTTTGCATATTGTATGACAATGATGGCAATCAATAAAGAGATGTTTCAATTTCTAAAGATATGATCTTTGTGGCAATGCCTTGTTTATCTTGTGGTATTTGATATTCATAAGATAAAATGATACCTAAAAGTTATAGATAACTCAAACAATCAAATTAGCATTAATCATGAGAAATTCATTTCTAGTTTCCTTGTGATGGATAAATCTAGACTCTTTTGGTTAGAGAACCAGTAAGAGACATGAATATCTTGGACATGATTAATCAATCTTCACTAATGGTAGTGGGAGAATGATTATCCTATTAGGAATAATACATGTGATGTATTTATATACCTATTGGAACAAATGCTAATACTTCAAATGGTGTTTAGAGAAATACCAATATGAATATCTTGAAGTGTTCAAGATTATCATAGATGAAGTACAAATTTGGTAAAGTGTTAATTCTTAATGAGATCAATGAATGGAATACTTGGACCAAATGTTTGAGATCATTTTGAGTAATTATGATAGTGTATCATAGTGAACTCATGATTAAGGCATGGTGATGTCTAAATCAAGAAGGAATCATACTCTAAGGAGTTAGAGAATGATTATCAAATAACTGAATTCTTCTTAATAAAAGAATACCCCACACTAATAAAGGATATTGAGAATCACAAGGAGTTGTGAGTTCTTATATCCTTGACAGATACACCTCAATTATCTATGTGATGAGTTGTTCATGTGATGAGTCAACTATCTAGATGAATATGAGGAACCGAATTTTGAGTTATGGTTTATGACCATTACATCCTAAATGACATCCATGTGAACCATAATGTATGACCTTGATGGTAGCACCCATTGCATGAACTCCATAAGTGCAAATGAGTCTTAAGTGTTAAGACACATGGATAACATTTTGAGAAGGATGATGCTTGTTTATTGCAACTTGATGACTAAGACATTTGGCATATGGATACTAAAACCACATTCCTATGAGGAATAAAACAAGGATGTGTACGTGACACAACCTATAAGGTTTATGAATCCACTAATGCAAATGAAGTATATAAGTTACAATGGACTAATCAATGTGATTGATTGAGTACAAGCAACTCAGAATTGGATCTTTACTTTGATGATATACTCAAAGGTTTTGACTGATATGTCAAAGATAAAGAAGGGATCTGTGATTTAGTGGGAGTGTATTCACATTCCACATGTTGATGTGAAATGAAAATGTTCTAGAATGGAAATCCAAAAGTGGAAATTATTTTAAGGAAGATAGAGATGTTTCCTATGTGATAGGAATAGAGATCTATAGAGATAGTTCTCGAAAACCTCTTGACCTGAAAAGAGAAAGCATACATTGGCAATATGTACTGAAGGGTTTAGTATGCACAGATTCAGTGGGAGAAAACTTATCCATGTTACATGGAGTTAGTATCCCAAGGCCAAGTGTCCAATTCTTATGAAGAATGGGAACACTAAGAATAGATATGGATCTATCATGTATGTAATCATCCTATTATCTTGCATGGAAAGAACAGAATGCATTCATCATCTTGTATGTAGGACATGACAATATGATGTGCTCATCCTGATAACTCGTATGTGGGACATGACGAGTGGATGTCTGTCTACTTCCAGTAAGGGTTACTGGAAACCATAAGAACTTGATAAGTACTAGTCCTATGGAGATAAGGAAGAGTTTGATGTAAAGAGTTACATTGATGCGAACTTCCAAAAAGGACAGAAAATTAATCGCAAAATATATATGGGATATATAAAGTGAAAGTTTGTTGATTATTGGAAGTGTTCTAATAAAACCATTTAAAAGGAAATGATGAGTATCCGTGTGTTAGATTACATCAGTGGATACTATATGGACTTGGAAGTTCATGAGATGAACTTATAGATATTCATTGATGACAAGTATGGAATCCTTGATCATGCAATGTGGCTAAAGGTTAGCAAAGGAATACTGGATCACATATTACGACAACTCCATCTCATACGTGTGACGTACATTGAAGAGATGTAAGACATGAATTTTATACTGACTTTGGCAAGGTGTTGCCATAACTCACTATGTTGGCATAAGAGCACAGTAACATGTGGGACATGTTTGAAGATCACTATGAATATGATTCAAGGTGATTGGCTCACAGTGTAAGTGGGAGTCTGTTGGTATGTATGCCCTGAGAGCCAATCATGGGATGATTGGTGGGATACATTAAGATTGATTTGATAAACATCAAAGGCAAGCTTCCAATTCTTTCTGGTTCATTCATATGAGATAGTGATAGAATAGATTGAATGTCTAGAGAATGACAGTACTCAATGACGTATGCTTTCAGGTTGAGGACCTGAACGATGAGATCATACGAATGCTAAGAGTTTGTACATTCTTGTTATGTCCCTAGTCGGATGTCATTGTGGAAGGTAGATAGACATCAATGACACACAAGACTAGATTGTGGTGTTGGTTGATGACAGAATCTCATTAGTCATGATATAGAGATATCAAACCAAACACATAGGTACTTGTTAGAAAACAAGTGTACCAGACAGACCCAGCATGAGTTTGACACATGGAACCATGACTTGGTAGTCACAGTCAGTACTCATAGTGATGGTGGTGAGTGTGATTCTTTGACCTGAAATCACTACACTCAACACATGTCGTTGGGCACACTTTGACATCATCAAACGCAGTCCTGAAACATGGGTTGTTATAAAGGTGATGATTGGGTGGCTTTGACACATGGGGCTTTTGAGGGGTGAGTGATAGATATGGGATTTGTCCCTCCTGAGGGAGTTTGATATCCAAGGCCACTTGATGAGTAGGATTGAAATAGGCGTGCGCACGCATGTGTGAATCAGTATGTGATATTGATGTCATAAATATCTCTTCCAATCTACTCTGAGATCAAGAAAGTGAATGAACGTTGATAGGATGACTATTCCATGCCTCGGGTTCATTCGGGATATCAGTGACAAAGGAATTATACATTCGCTGTAACACCATTCATGGATTGTAGGATTGAAAGTTGTTCTCCAACTTTCTATTTCACTTGGGTAGCACTGATGTGTGACTAGGCACCGCTCTTTGCTTGTGAAGTCATAAGTGTTATGGACTTTCACTACGAATGTGAAAAGGACCTGTAGGGTCACACACATAGGATTTAGCCTGGAAGAGGAGTTTTGTCCACAAACAATGTTTAGATTGATTACTAAAGGAATTTAGTAGTTCAATTAAACACTCAATCAATTGATAGCTCAATATCATAATGTTCAAGGTGTTGGACACATTGAGTGGAGTATCGGATTGATTGAAACCACAATTGACTGATTCTGCACAATCTGCACTCCCAACCGATCAGCTCATGTGATGAACTGATCGGTTGAGCTTGGTGAACCGGTCGGCTCAAGTGTTGAGTCGATGGGCTCATGGATAGGGTGAAATGATTGCTTCAAGTGTTGAAACGATCGGTTCAACTGGTGCAACCGAGCAATTTGGGAAAGTAGGATTGGTGAGAATTTTCCTTTCATTTCAGTGCCCAATTTGATTGGGAAAAAGGATTGGTATTCGATACCAATTAGAAACAAAAGAAGGAAAGTCAATCAGGAACTGATCAGGACCACGAACCGACCGGTTCAGTAGTGAACCGATCGGCTCATGGGTCCCAACTGATCGGTTGAGGTGTCAACCGACCAGCTCAGGTCCCCAACCGACCGTTTCATTTGTGAAACGATCGGTTCAGGTTGCGAGTTGGTTGTTTTTGGTGGAAAATCTCGAACCCTTCTACTCCTACTTTAGTCCCATATTGCCCAAGATAGAGAACTCTGTCCCATGACCCTCCTATATATATGGGTATTGGGGGATTCTCAAAGTACAACTCAGTGCAAACTAGTTGCTCTGCAAAGTTTTCATTCTCTCTGGTTTTGGTAACCGAGAGAGCCCGAGCAAGTGCTACCCGATAAGGGAGGCACAAAAAGGGAAAGACAACTGCAGTTGTGACTGGTAGAAGGAGAGTGTGTTGGCGACTAGTACGCTGACAGGAGGGTGCGACTCCTTCCAATTCCTTGTGGGACAAGGAGATTGGAGTTCTAGGTAGTCCGTGTGGACTACTTTAGATGCGAGAGGTTTCTGCTGCTTAGGAGGACAACTATCAATCTCGACAGTCCCGGTGAGACCAGGAGTCATCAGTCCCGGTGCGACCAGGAGCTGCACAGACACCGTCCAAGACCGGAGGTGAAGACCGCGCAAGCTGCGAGGTATTGTCGTCGAGCGAGCCTCGGGACAAGGTATGATTCCACAAACCATCCCTTTCCTATTGTATAGACGTTGACACGTTTCCTTGTTCTGGGTTTGGGGAGGAGAATTTTTTTTGTTTCCTCTGCCTTCTCTGCCTCTCCTAAAACCCAACAACTCCCCCAAGGACCTGAGAGTACATGGATGAAACAAAGGACTAGAAGCATATCCAACCTTTCAACAACTACTTCTCCTATTATTTCTCATCCTCAAACACACGATCTCTACCACATCATGTACAACCACCTAAAAAGATGTGGAAACCCACATGGTGTGACCAACTGTCCCAAAAATATATATAACTCTCCTCCAATATCTATTATAGTAGCGATAATTAAGAAGATAGATAAAATTCTTAACATGTTGAACAGATTCAACTAAATGATATGTATAATATCGATTATGAAGATTAAGCAAACTAGGTAGTTACCACTAAGCAGTAGAATAACTAATACTTTAAAAAGTAATATGAAGAACATGTATAACATTTTTTCCTACCACATTATAATTCAAAAAACCAGTACAAAGATAAGGCAAAGGGGTCATCCAGTGTTATTCATATCTGACCCTAAGAAAATGCACTACACGGCTGTATTACATCTTTTTATTATGCCATGAGGAGTTGATGACACTCATGCTCCAACCGACCATTGCTAAGTCAAAATCAATATCTTACAAGATCAACGGAAGAGCCAAAATCCAATGATCTCTCCACACCCCTTGGCCAGTCTGAGTCTTCCGCAGTGACATATAGAGTCCAACTACAAAACAACATAGTCTGCCTTGATATATAGGCACAACACTAGTAAAACTGAGTTATGACTACAACCACACTCCTGCTGAGGTATGACTGCAATCATCCTCAAAAAATATAATATATGAACATTGTATCCCATGTTTGAGGGAAGGCCTCGACCATTCTCCTGCCAGGGTATGATTACATGATACTTGAGGTCGTATCTCAAAGATCCAATCTTCCACTCAGGGAGAACTCATTTCATGCCAAAGATGGATCTATGGCATAGAGAAACTACATGATTATGGTTTCACTTAATTATCTAGTCCAATTGGGCATCTTTTAGCATCAATCAAGTTACAACGTACAAACCCTAAACAAACTTTACAAGAATAAGAGCATAATAGAACTGTAGAAGATATAAAATGTATAAGGTGTGAACTTGTCACATTACCACATGATACTTGTAGCACTACCAATCACATGGCCAACATCAATGTCACATCACTATGAGATGACAGTCCCTCATTCATCTCACTAGAGGATAACACCTCATACTATGCATTAAGCCTTTGCCAGATCATAAGACCCATCACATCATATATTTTTATGTCTCATCATTATGTAAAAATGCCTCATAAGGCTCATAACCATCACCATATCATTCACAATATATGACATTCATTCAATTTACAAGGTTAGAATCATACAAGTAGGAGAGAGAAAATGTAATGTCATTCCATTCATCCAATGAACTCAACAAGCATATATTATCCTAGGATTAGTATTAGGGTTTCAAACACATAGACAATTAGAGTTTCATAGAATTATTCAATCACCAAATCCCAGTCTCATCACCTCCCACTTTGTTGGAGCATACTAGTATTAGAACATCATCATCAACTTAGTTAATCAACCATCTAAACAACATTAGATATCAACCAACATTTACATGTACATGTGTAACAACCTCACAATCTCCCACATATGTAGAGACCATGTACCCTTGTTTGTGTATCGACCAACTCTCAATCATGTATCTCAACTACAAGCAAACCATGTGTCTTGACCATAAGCAAAACATGTATCCCCGCCACAAGAAAACCATGTGTCTCGACCACAAGCAAACCATGTGTCTCGACCATGAACAAAACATGTGTCTCAAACACAAGCAAACCATGTGTCTCGACCATAAACAAAACATGTGTCTCGACCATAAGAAACCATGTGTCTCGACCATAAGTAAAACATATGTTTCAACCAAGAATAAAGAAAAACTTTCAACCAAGACAAAGTCAAAGGGGTAGTGACAACCGAGGTCAAGCTGCCACAAAGGAAAATAACCATCTTTAAAATGGGGATTTACCATGATAAAAATAGAAGATTATCACCAAGGGAAACTCATCAAACCAAAGGGAACAACTTCATACGAAGATGATCACGAAAGCCCTAAAATATGTGTTATGGAAGTGTCACCATGAAAGTGCCTTGTATAAGAGAGATAAAACACACATTCAACACATGCAAAATAGAACCAAAACTCCAAGTTACACTAAGGTACTGGAACCTTATGCATGTTGATGGAAAACCTTTATCAAATGCAATAAAAAATCATCTGTCTCATAACCATCTCAAAATCGAGTACCAAAGAATAGGGTTTATAGTAAGGAGCATGTCACATAAGATAAGCATTTAGATTAAAACCCTAGATTATGACAATATCATCTAACATGTTAAGATCACATTTTGGAGTTGTAAACAACAACATACATGTAACAAAAGTGCAATAATAAAGAAAGATAAGTGGTATATAACCTGCCTTATGTAGAGATCCAAACTCCAAGATCAAAGCCTCTAAGAGAGAAGAAGATACTCCAACTTGGATCAACACATCGGCCACAAGATCACCTCAAAATAGAAGAACACCATGGTTAAAAGAATGCTCAAGAAAGAGGGTGAAAAACCCTAGGATGAACCAAGAAGAAACTAGAGAGATCCATCCTACTTGGGTATAACTGTGTCAAAACATAATCTATGACCTTTGTGAGGAGAATATCTTCAAGGTACCCACAATGTCAAAACATGGTCTAATGGATGAGAAGGAGAAGATAGAGGGGTAGGGTTCAAGGGAAAATGGAAAAAAAGTTTCAAAACCACTTACTAAGAGAAGAATAACCAAGAATCACTACAAGGAAAGTGATCAAGCTACAAAGCACCACAGGCAAGGTTGATCGACCTCCAAAGCACCTAGATATGACCTTCTTTGCTCCTCAAAGCTCCAAGGTCGAACACAAGAGAGGGGAGAAGAAGGAGGGCCAAAAAGACCACTTGCATGAAGGTGAAAGGGGTTAAATACTAAAAGGAGGGAAGTAAGGTAGGTGTGAGGTGTCAATACAAGAGAGCACCAAAGGGACACTTGTCCATAAAGGAAACAACAATGCAACAACTAAAAATATACATGCAACCTATGGAGATAAAACCTAGGTGGTGTTTCAACCACATGGGTCACCACCACCCTAGGGGTCGAAACAAACATCCTGGCACCTTGTTTTGACCACAAGAAAAGGTCACCAGACCAACATGGTCGAAACACATAACTAGAAGCCCAATCATCTCGACCAAGCCACACCAAGACCTCAATGGTCAAAACAAGCATCAACTAGGGAAAGTGTTGTAGTCACAACACACCTCCAAGAGAGGTGTTGTGGTTGCAACACACTCCACATGAGCTCAAGGTCCATACACATCACCAAGGTCAAAACCCTAGCATCACCACATGATGCCACCTCATCAACCAAAGCCCAACACGGTACCTCATAGCATCATTATATCTCTCATGATGCTAAATCACTGAGGGAACACTCTACATGTAATTGCAATATAACCACTCAACATGGGTAAATTGCAACTTGGTCCAAAACAAGCATACAAAGATCAAATATCATCAAAACAAGATCAAACTAGAAACATAAGATAGTCACATGTTAGATAAGCATCTCAAAGGATTATATTAAGGTTCTAAGGACCTTATTAAGCAAAGAAATCATACTCAAGCATTAATCTAGGTCAGATACCATACAACCATAAACCCCTAACAAGGATTCCACCCCCAAAATCCTATGTGAAAAGAGACAGGCACTTCCTATGCCTCTCTTTCTCAAGATCCCACGTGGCTTCCTCTACAACATGGTGATGTTATAGAATCTTAACCAAATTGATATCCTTCATCTTTAACTTCTTGATCTCCCTATCTAGAATCAAAACATGACCTTCACATAAGACACCTACACACCTAGATCAATCTCCATAGGTTGTAAAACCAACTCAGTGTCATGATGGCACTTCCTCAACATGGACACATGGAACACCGGATACAACCTATGTGACTCATGTGGCAAATCCAGCTTATATGCCACCTTCCCAACATGTGCCACCATAGGGTAAGGTCCCATATACCTGCGAGCCAACTTAACTCTCTTCCCAAACCTAAAAACATCTTTCAAGGAGAAACCTTGAGATACACTTTGTATCCAACTTGGAACTCTAACAACTTGCGACGATCATATGCATATGATTTTTTCCTATTTCAGGATGCCTTCAATTGTTATTGTATCATCTTTATTTTCTCAATTGTCTATTACACAATCTCATGACCCAAAATTTGGTACTCACCAATCTCATACCAACACAATGGAGACCTACAATGTATTCCATACAACATGTCCTAAGGTGTCTTATAAATGCTCCTATGATAACTGTTATTATAGGAAAACTCTATTAGACTACGGTGCACATCCCAACTACCCAAAAAATATAAGACAAAAGCTCTCAAGAAATACTCCAAAGTCGATATCATCATCTTAGACTATTCATCTATCTATGGGTGAAACACAGTGTTGAACGTCAACTGCATACCCAAATTTGTGTGTAAGCTCTCCAAAAATCCACTGGTGAACTGAGGACCTCTGTCAGATATGATGGTTTGGCATTTGCTCTGATTTCAGCTGTTGTCATCCCCCAACTGGTTGTCATAATCCGCTTGAGATCTGAGCACGCCATCCTTAGCCTTAGCCACATTTTGGAAAACATCTCCAATGTTTGATTCCATTCTCTAATGACTTTGGTAGCTGGGATACCATGCAAATGCAGTATTACATCAACATATATATATGTGTAAGCTTCTTTATTGTGTATGTTGTCTTCACTAGAAAAAAGTGTGATGTCTGAATCGGTAAACTATCACCCATATGGAGTCATAAACTTTGGTTGTCCTAGGTAGACCAACCACAAAGTCCATCATAACATGATCCTATTTTCACTATGGTATAGGAAATGGTAGCAACATCCCTACAGGCTTATGATGCTCTAATTTAACCTACTTACATACACCTTGCAACAAACTCCACCACATCATGCTTCAAACTAGTCCACTGATACAGATCTTTAAGGTTATGGTACATCTTGGTGCTACCTGGGTGCATAGCATACATCAAAGAGTGAGCTTCTTCTAAAACCATATTCGTCATATCATCAGCATCAGGGACAACAACTTTGACGTGGTAGCATACTATCCCATGCTCTGACTCATGGAAGCCAACATGCTTCTCATTGTCGAACTCTACTTGTATCTACCTTATCACAATATCACTCTACTATGCATCCCTGATTTGATGCCTCAAAGTGGGCTTCACCTATAATAGTGTCAGCAGTCCTGCTAACAAGGAGAGTTCCAACTTCACATTCATTTGATGGAAGGAGACCAATATGTCTCTCTTATGGAACACCAAGGATCATAACTGTGCCTTGTCAATAGATGATGATGAAGACTTCCTGCTTAAGGCGTCTGCCACCATGTTCACCTTCCTAGATGGGAATCTATGGTGTAATCATAATCTTTAATCTGTTACATCTAGCGTCTCTGCCACATATTCAACTCTTGATGTGAAAAGATGTACTTGAGGTTCATGTGGTCTATGAAGATATGGCACTTCTGGCCATAAAAGTAGTGTCTCCATATCTTTAACGCATGAACTACTACAACTAGGTCTAGATCATGGTTGGGATAGTTCTCATCATGATTTTCAACTATTATGATTTAAAGAGATCACATTCTTATCATGCAGTAGCACACATCCCCTACCATTCCTTGAGGCATCACAAAAGACAATATAGACTTTTCCTTTCTCAGGAACAACCAACACTGCCACACTAATCAACTTTTGCTTCAACAACTAGAAAGTACGTTGGCACTTGTCATCCCAGACTACACACTTTTCCTTGTTAACTTTGTTAGGGGTAATGACATGACACTAAAGTTCTTAATGAACCTCCTATAATAGCCTTCTAAACCCAAAAAAATACAAACTTCTATCAGTGTGTTCGGCTTCGTCCACTCCATCACAGATTCAACCTTTGTGGGATCCAGACAAACACCATCAGTAGATATCACATGTCCCAGAAAAGACGCCTCCTTTAGCCAAAACTCGCATTTACTGAACTTAGCATACAATTGATGTTGTCTCAATAAGGCCAATGGCTGGTGAATATGCTGCTCATGATATGGGATGTCTCTAGAATATATCAAGATACCATCTAGAAACACCACCACAAATTGGTCAAGATACAGGTGATAACAACTAATTTTGTGACGTTTTTGCCCTTTATTCTGTTATCAAAACTACCCTTTTCTGCTATTTTCCTCTATTTTATTAGCATTTTCGCAATAATTGGCCAACCAACGCTCTTATTCCAATTTTTCCTATATTCTACAGAGTTTTCCTTGTTTTTGTGCAATAAAGCCGATTCCGGCCCACAATAAATCTAAGCCCGTCTCGACCTTCCTGACGCCCGATACAACCCAGCCCGACAGGGGCTGGGCGACACAAGAATGATCGGCGGAGAAGGGCGCCTTACGAGAGGACGTGTCGGCCGACACACCGTCTACCCGACAGGGAGCCAAAGCCGCATCGACGACCAAACTCGTCGGGCGACACAGCCACCCACCGGCAGGCGTGCCGCCAGCCACGTGACCGATAGCCAGCGCCTCGCGCCGAAGACATACCTGTATCGGCCGTCCACATCCATCGACCGGCGTATAAGGGAGCTACGTGGCGCTTCCAGCACCGTAACTCCTTCAACCGCCAGTATAAATAGCAGCTACAGGAAGCCGAAAAGACAGGTCGGAGACATCGGAGGTTGGGGAGGTCGGGACTTGAGCTAACTGTGAGAGAAGTGCGAGAGCAACCGTATCGCGCACCAGTGCTCATACCGGGCGACACTAGGTGAGCTCTTCCTCATCCCGAGAGGGAGGGGATCGGTTCACCTAGGACTGTACCGGACGACACTGAGGGCCGATATCGGCCAATGTAGATACGCGACACGAGTGCCTGACAGCAATGCCCGACAGTAGTATATGTAAATCCTTGGCCGACACGAAACCGAACCCGATACGCTCGGCCCGTCAGTCATGCCGCCTGAGAGGGTGTGGCGCCCGACATGAGCGTATCGGCCAGGGTCTTCGAACAATACAGTCGTCCGTCAGGCGTGCCGTTCGAGAGTTCATGCCGCCCGACGCGGCTGTACCGGGATAGGTCCCTGGACGGTATCGGGCTGGGAGTAGTAGTAGTCTGTCGCCCTTCTACATCAAGAAGGCGACATCTATCTTTAATTCTATTATTTAAATTCTTAGCTTATGCATTGTATTAAGACCCTTTTTGCTGATGGAAATAGAAATGCTTAATTGCAATTTGTTTAATGCTTAGTGCCTTATGATTGGGTAACTGCTGTGTTGGATATCTGAACTCTA
This sequence comes from Alisma plantago-aquatica, assembly GCA_963693085.1. NCBI lineage: Eukaryota > Viridiplantae > Streptophyta > Magnoliopsida > Alismatales > Alismataceae > Alisma > Alisma plantago-aquatica. The sequence continues at coordinate 800,034,961 of OY856412.1, forward strand.
GCTTGCATGTTTTGGATCGCGTTTCTCTTAGCTATCGAATCGTCTTTCCCGTCGCAACTACTTCGAGAGTTGGGTTGTGGCTCTAGTGTTCGGTCCAATTCTGGAGTACGAGAGTGCCCGGAACGGAGTTGTTTTAGTATCATTCCACTCTAACTTGAGTCCAGCAACCTCGAGAGGGGTGTTGAAGCTTGGTTAGAGGCACCCACTCTGAGAGGAGGGGTGCAGGGTGTTACTGCTACCGCTTGTCTTTCTAAAGTCTTATCCCTTGCATTACGCCTTAAACTGCAGTTTATCTTTCTATTTTCTATCACATGAAAATTCCTAAAAACTGCTAAATGACAAAATCTTAATCTTTCTTGTACCTCCAGTTGGAGATAGTTTTCTTTGATTTAATCGTGACATCTTGTTGTTCCCTTCAGGAATTTTAATATCTCTTTAAACCCACCGGAGTGTAGAGTGTCGATTCAGATTCGTCAACACAACCCATCTTGTCCCTGTGTTCGACCCCGTATGACTACTTCGACCCCGTAAACAAAGTTGCGGGGGCCTAGAAGGATTCAGGTTATAAATGCGAAGGCTCGACTACCTCAAATACGCCTCCAATTTTAGGACGCGCGATTTAGGCTGGTCAACTTTCTGGCGCCATTGCCGGGGACAAGGCAAATGGCACTGTTGACGAATCCAAATCCACTAACTACACTCCTGTGCCTCAAGCTTAGAAATAGGCTTGACAGGACTTCTTTTTCTTTTTTTCTTTTTCTTTTACTCTAAGCATTATTGTTTACCCCAATTATAATTTTCTAAACATGATTTTTATGCGGTTTTCAGGTACTCTGATCAACTAAACACCGAGACTGTCAACCATGCCTCGTTGTGAGCAACCCCTTTCTGAGGGCGAATGTCAGAGCCAAAGCGAGAAAGCGACCCGGCCTAATTGGGTTGGTCAGCTTTCCGCCTACATAAAAAGACAGGACACCATCATCAACCAGCTGGTACAGGGGACGCTTACCAGCCCTGGATCTCTGAATTCCATGCAACACCAGATGGCGAGTCTGCAGATGCGCCAATGGGAGGTCGATCAACGGTTGTCTCATATGGCTGCTCTGATGAAGAACCCTGTAGGAAAAATGCTCTCTCACCCTGAAACTGCAGTAATGGCAGTGCTTAGATCAGGAAAAACAGTAGAGCACGCTGATGAAGCCCCACCGGAACCTGAGTAAGGGCCCAAGGATGCCGTTCCAGCAGGAGATGGAGGTAGGCCTACAGAAGCCGAAGAGCCTGCGCCGAGACCGTCCGATGAGCCATCTGGTGGGAGGAATCATTATGCTCCCAGGGTACCGTTCCCGTACAAGCTAATCAAGGCAAATCTGAAAAAGCGGAACGAAAGGTTCATGGACTCGATCAGGAAGCTGCATCTTGAAGTCCCCTTCCTTGACGCTTTGGAGGAGATGCCCACATACGCCAAGTTTCTCAAAGATCTAATAATGAAGAAAAGAAGGGGAGGAAGGATAGAGATAGTGTACCTGGCCTCTACTTCCTCTGCCTTCGTAAAGCCCGGCTTGCCGACTAAGAGAAGGGATCCCAGAGCTTTCACGATCCCATTCGCCATCGGGGACAATGTCGAGCGGAAGGGTCTAGCGGACTTGGGAGCAAGCATCAGCCTCACGCCCTTAAGTTTCACGCAAAGGATGGGTTTGACCGACATGGTTCGAACCAATATGCGGATTGAACTGGAGGATCACTCTTTCAAAAGACCTGTAGGCATTGTCGAAGATGTGCCGATTAGGGTCGGGGATTTCTTTATTCCTTGCGACATCGTCGTCATCGACACAGCTGAAGATCCCAGATGTCCGATCATCTTCGGACGCCCTTTCTTGGCAACGAGAAGGGCGCTGATTGATGTCTCTGAAGGGATAATCACCTTGAGGGTTGGAAATAGCCACATGGACTTCAAGATGAAGGAAATCATGAGAGGTCCATCCCTGTCTGAATCAGCCTGTTTTGCAGATAGCTACAATAAATTCTGCGAGGAAATAGAGGAGGATATCCGGACAGTGGATCCCCTCGCGAGAGCAATAAGCTGTCAGGATCTCGACTTCGAAAATCCCGAGGTCGTGAAGCATCTCGACATTTTCAACCTTTCTGACAAAGACTTGCAAGAAGAAGAGGAGGAGGTGAACTCTGTGAAGTATGCCTCCCTTGAAGGAGAACCTCAGGAGGATACACCCAGAGCAAATCCGGATTTAAAAGCATTACCTGAGGGACTGAAGTACGAATTTTTAGATGAAGAACAGAGGAACCCAGTCATCGTAAATGCAGATCTTTCAAGCAATCAGCTGGACCGGCTCCTTGAGGAGTTAAGACTCCACAGGGGGGCTATAGGATATTCCGTAGATGATATCAAAGGCCTTAGCCCCGCCCTTTGCATGCATCACATCAACTTGGATGAGTCTGCCAAGCCCCTGGTCCAACCCCAGAGGAAGCTGAATCAGATGCTCAAGGAGGTCGTCAAGAAAGAGGATTTTACCAGGTACCCATCTTACCCGACGACCAGGAGAAAACGACGTTCACCTACCTTTACGGCACTTATGCCTTTAGAAGGATGCCCTTCGGACTCTGCAACGCCCCCGCCACCTTTCAAAGATGCATGATATCAATGTTCTCAGATTTTCTAGAAGATTTCGTGAAAGTTTTCATGGACGACTTCTCTGTCTATGGAAAGGACTTCGATAGCTGTCTGAAGAACCTGTCGTTAGTACTTCAAAGGTGCGAGGAAAACAACATGGTCCTGAACTGGGAAAAATGTCATTTCATGGTACGGGAGGATATCGTTCTAGGGCATAAGATCTCAAGGCGCGGGATCGAGGTGGATACCAGCAAAATTGAAGCTATATCTAAGCTTCCTCCACCAAATTCCATCACGGGGATAAGAAGCTTCCTCGGGCACGCCGGATATTACCGAAGATTCATCAAGGACTTCTCAAAGATTTCCAAACCATTGTCCAATCTTCTGGTAAAGGATGCTGAATTTGTTTTCTCTAACGATTGTCTCAGTGCTTTTCAGGTCCTGAAAAATGCTTTAGTATCACCACCTATCCTTCAAGCGCCAAATTGGGGTTTACCCTTTGAGCTAATGTGCAACGCTAGCGACTACGCAGTGGGAGCAGCCCTGGGGCAAAAGAAAGATAAAAAGCACCATGTGATTTGCTACGCTAGTCGCACGTTGGACGAAGCGCAGGTAAACTACACAACCACCGAGAAGGAAATGCTCGCGGTTGTCTTCGCATTTGACAAGTTCAGGTCGTATCTCGTCGGATCAAAGGTCAAAGTATACACGGATCATGGGGCAATAAAATACTTAATGCAAAAGAAAGACGCAAAGCCCAGATTGTTGAGATGGGCCTTGTTGCTCCAAGAGTTCGATCATGAAATTATCGACAAGAAAGGCGCGGAAAATGTGGTCGCAGACCACCTATCGAGGATAGTGGCTGAGAGACAGAGAGGGCCACAGATCGACGACGACTTTGCCGACGAAGCTCTCATGATGGCTGAAGCTCAAGAAGAAGGTTTGCCCTGGTTTGCAGACATCTGCAATTTCCTCGCTTGTGGAGAGCTGCCTCCTGACATCACCTATAATCAAAAGAAGAAGCTATTCGCGGATGCCAAGAATTATTACTGGGATGATCCTCTCCTGTTCATAAGATGCGCAGACAACTTATACAGGAGGTGCATCCCGGAAGAAGAAACTGCTGATATCCTGAAAGGATGCCACGCCTCCCCCTATGGTGGACACCTGGGTAGCGAAAGAACAGCGGCAAAAGTACTACAATCAGGTTTCTACTGTCCCTCCTTATTTAAAGATGCTGCACGATTTGTAAAGGTTTGCAAGGAGTGCCAGTCAACGGGAAATATAGGGCGGAGGAATGAAATGCCGATGGCAAGCTGGATCGAAGTGGAAATATTTGACGTTTGGGGGATTGATTACATGGGGCTGTTTCCCCCATCCCAGGGATATCAATACATACTAGTGGCAGTAGACTATGTGTCGAAATGGGTAGAGGCGGTAGCCACCCAAACATGCGACGCCAAGTCGGTTATCAAGCTTTTTGAGAAGACCATCTTTCCCCGTTTCGGTATACCGCGCACCGTAATAAGCGACGGCGGGTCACACTTCAGAGAAAGGCAGTTCGAAGCGCTCCTACGCAAGTACGGAGTAAAACATAAGATCGCTACGCCCTACAACCCACAGTCGTCGGGGCAGGTAGAGGTCTCAAACAGACAGATCAAGCGGATCTTAGAAAAGACTGTCAGCCGCACGCGGAAGGACTGGTCTATGAAATTTGACGACGCATTGTGGGCCTACCGTACTGCTTAGAAGACGCCCATTGGAACCACCCCCTACCGTATTATAGACGGAAAATCCTGCCATCTGCCTTTAGAACTAGAACACAAGGCCCTTTGGGCGATCAAGTTCCTAAATATGGATCTAGACAAAGCAGGAGAAAAGAGGTTTTTACAGCTTCAAGAGCTCGAAGAGCTGAGGATTCACACCTACGAGAATGCAAAGATCTACAAGGAAAGAACAAAAATGTGGCATGATGCCCACCTTAGGAGAAAGGATGTGAGCGAAGGGGATAAGGTCTTGTTATTCAAGTCCTCCATCCATCTTTTTCCTGGGAAATTACAGACAAGATGGTCGGGACCGTTTTCTGTGGCAAAGATATACCCATCAGGAATGATGGAGCTCCGCGACAAGGATGATCCGACCAAGATCTTCAAGGTGAACGGGCACAGAGTGAAAAGGTTTTATGAGGACGAAGCTTTTGTTAGGAAAGCAGAAATTGACTTACTGGATGTGGGTACAACCGAAGAGCCTACACCAGTCGAGCTGGCGACAGAAACTTCAGCGCTCCTCGGGAGGCAGCCCGAGTCATAGATTAGGATACATTTGTTTTCTTTGTAAAAAAAAAAACAACCATTATGGACTGTAATAAGGCCCGAGTCAATACATGCGCACGTGTGCTGACTCTTTTTGTTTTATGGGCCATCACTGTGTTTTGCGGAGCATTGAGGAGTAATACCATCTGAGGTAAGAGATCCTTCTCTATACCAATGATGTTTTACCCTGCAATGGCCTTTTACTTCACACAGGTTTAGTTTTGGCCTTTTGACCGCCTGCTTTTCTACCGTGTCGACCAGCTGGGCACAGAACCGCTTGTATCGGGCAGCCTCGCCCCAGGCGATGCAAGGGCAGCGGATGACCCTTGGGCTGACCAATGGGACTTCGCGTCTCGGGAACGGCATGACTAAAACGCCCGACACGCGCCATGTTTTACACGTTTTACCCCCAGCTGGGTTCTCTATAAATAGCGTGGAGGTTTCTTCGTGATGGGCTGGCTATCTTTTTCTCCTTTTTACCATCGGAAACACATGCAGTAATCCTCCCTTTTGCTCGTGTGTCGGCCACCTTGCCTTCGCCCTAGTATCGGGCGATGCCTCCTGAGAGCAAAGGTATAGCCCGACACGCCTTTTGCCCAGCACGTTATCTCTCGCCCGGCACAGGTTTTGTATCGTGTGGGGCGTATCGGCCGGCTTGTTGTTTTCTGACCAAACGACATGGCTTGTCGCCCGATAGGCTCGTAGACCGACACGTTTATCGGCCGATAACCCTATCGCCCGACGCCAATATCTCTTATCGAGACGCTTATCGGGTTCGCTTGACCTGCAGATTTTCTATCACCCGACATGCTTTCGCGCGTAACGACGGTCGATAGCGTTTTCCCGATGTTTCGTATCGGGCGTCTTGCTTCTCACGGCGATGTCATATTTTCGCTCCATGTGACCTCGAATCGCCCGACACACCTGTGTCGGGCGTCGAGCCTTATCGCGCGACAACATCGTATCGTCCGATCACTTATCGCCCAGCTTTAATAAGTTTTCTTTCTTTTCATCTTTCTTACCTAACGGATGAATAAATAAATTTCAATTAATAGGTATGGCTCATATGGAGCAAACCACCCACCGCGCCAGCAAGCACAGCGCGGGGATCAGCAACAACTGTCGGGCAGAAACGGCAACAACAATGGAAAGGAAGATTCTTCTTGATTTGGTAGCTCCAATAGTGAGTCACCTAGCTACGAGTGCGGCAACCAAGGCCTCCGAACAAGTTCGAGGCACCCTGGTTCCGTCCTCTTAAGGGAGAGGGCCCACCCTGACTACACACTCCTGGGAACTAAACTAGGGATGGATAATCAGTCCCTTTGTTTATACTCACAGCGGAGATGTGAAGAAAGGGGGGGGCCAGAAGTGAATTTTGAGGGTTTCGCTCCAGCTCAACCGCTACATCGCCAAAGCGAACCCGCTAGACAACCTCCCAATGGCATGCTGCAACTTCGTAGGAGCATTTTGCAGCACATCAGAAAGCTAACCCTCACTGGCTAAGCTTTACCTCACTTTTGCTTTCTTCTCTACTCTAGGACAGAGTAGAAAGTAAGTTTGGGGGGTATGCCAGTGAGGGAGGTATAAAAATTTTATCTCTTCAAGCTTTCTACGATATTCATTCCCTTTTACCTGATGTGCCCTTATAGCTCCCTGTATATCTGATGTACGCATGCATGCCATATAAAAATTTACAAAAATCTTTCCTTTGCAAATTTCTGTCCCTATGCATATGTACAAAGTTGCTATAATAATAAAAACCTGTTGTGACTTCTTGCAAAGTTTACTTTCTGTATATTTAACGAGTTACAAGTTCTTTCATATCTTTCTGATAATGTTGTCTCAAACAAACAAAAGATTATGCCTTGCCATCCAAAAATTTTCGAAAAATAATAATCTCGCAAACAGCTAATAGACGAGTATGGAGAAGGAAAAAGCTGCCCAAACAACAGATATCTCTTTTGTTTTCCCTTACCCAGCAAAAATCCCAAAAAGAGAAAGAAGCCTTATGAGCGTGAATAAAAGTATGAGAGTTGTGCCCAATAAAAGAAAAGAAAAAAATATATATATATACACCCTTGTTTTCCAAAAGTACCCATCTTTAGGCATGGTAGATCCGGGGCAGTGGTACGTAGGATGTGAAATCACTGCTCTAAAGCCAACTGGCTTGGACTGCAGGGACCACTTGCCCGTTAACAGACCCTTACCTGGATGTACTGATGGGAAACAAGAAGAAAAACCCAAAAAGCCTTAGCCTACCCTATACACAACTTTCTGCCCTTAAAATAAAGCTGTTTGGTGTGGAAGCTAACTTCGGAATCATACACCAAAGTCTCACTGAATCTGTGGAGAAGAAAAATTTTACTTAAATAATAAGGCAAGTAGGGCAAGGTCTTTTGTTCGCTTTAAGACAGCATTACCTCCAAGACATCGCAAATCTTGTGCTACCCTTTAGCCTTAAAGTTTTGCTGTGCAAGAAGAAGCAACACAAAGTTTAGTTTAAATATTGATTGAGGACAATCAAAAAGCAAAGTTTGGGGGAGTTGATAACAACTAATTTTGTGACGTTTTTGCCCTTTATTCTGTTATCAAAACTACCCTTTTCTGCTATTTTCCTCTATTTTATTAGCATTTTCGCAATAATTGGCCAAGCAACGCTCTTATTCCAATTTTTCCTATATTCTACAGAGTTTTCCTTGTTTCTGTGCAATAAAGCCGATTCCGACCCAAAATAAGTCTAAGCCTGTCTCGACCTTCCTGACGCCCGATACAACCCAGCCCGACAGGGGCTGGGCGACACAAGAATGATCGGCGGAGAAGGGCGCCTTGCGAGAGGACGTGTCGGCCGACACACCGTCTACCCGACAGGGAGCCAAAGCCGCATCGACGACCAAACTCGTCGGGCGACACAGCCACCCACCGGCAGGCGTGCCGCCAGCCACGTGACCGATAGCCAGCGCCTCGCGCCGAAGACATACCTGTATCGGCCGTCCACATCCATCGACCGGCGTATAAGGGAGCTACGTGGCGCTTCCAGCACCATAACTCCTTCAACCGCCGGTATAAATAGCAGCTACAGGAAGCCAAAAAGACAGGTCGGAGACATCGGAGGTCGGGGAGGTCGGGACTTGAGCTATCTGCGAGAGAAGTGCGAGAGCAACCGTATCGCGCACCAGTGCTCGTACCGGGCGACACTAGGTGAGCTCTTCCTCATCCCGAGAGGGAGGGGATCGGTTCACCTAGGACTGTACCGGACGACACTGAGGGCCGATATCGGCCAATGTAGATACGCGACACGAGTGCCTGACAGCAATGCCCGACAGTAGTATATGTAAATCCTTGGCCGACACGAAACCAAACCCGATACGCTCGGCCCGTCAGTCATGCCGCCTGAGAGGGTGTGCCGCCCGACATGAGCGTATCGGCCAGGGTCTTCGAACGATACAGTCGTCCGTCAGGCGTGCCGTTCGAGAGTTCGTGCTGCCCGACGCGGCTGTACCGAGATAGGTCCCTGGACGGTATTGGGATGGGAGTAGTAGTAGTCTGTCACCCTTCTACATCAAGAAGGCGACATCTATCTTTAATTCTGTTATTTAAATTCTTAGCTTATGCATTGTATTAAGACCCTTTTTGCTGATGGAAATATAAATGCTTAATTGCAATTTGTTTAATGCTTAGTGCCTTATGATTGGGTAACTGCTGTGTTGGATATCTGAACTCTAGCTTGCATGTTTTTGATCGCGTTTCGCTTAGCTACCGAATCGTCTTTCCCGTCGCAACTACTTCGAGAGTTGGGTTGTGGCTCTAGTGTTCGGTCCAATTCTGGAGTACGAGAGTGCCCGGAACGGAGTTGTTTTAGTATCATTCCACTCTAACTTGAGTCCAGCAACCTCGAGAGGGGTGTTGAAGCTTGGTTAGAGGCACCCGCTCTGAGAGGAGGGGTGCAGGGTGTTACTGCTACCGCTTGTCTTTCTAAAGTCTTATCCCTTGCATTACGCCTTAAACTGCAGTTTATCTTTCTATTTTCTGTCGCATGAAAATTCCTAAAAACTGCTAAATGACAAAATCTTAATCTTTCTTGTAGCTCCAGTTGGAGATAGTTTTCTTTGATTTAATCGTGACATCTTGTTGTTCCCTTCGGGAATTTTAATATCTCTTTAAACCCACCGGAGTGTAGAGTGTCGATTCAGAGTCGTCAACACAACCCACCTTGTCCCTGTGTTCGACCCCGTATGACTACTTCGACCCCGTAAACAAAGTTGCGGGGGCCTAGAAGGATTCGGGTTATAAATGCAAAGGCTCAACTACCTCAAATATGCCTCCAATTTTAGGACGCACGATTTAGGCCGGTCAACAGGTAAAACACCTTGTTCATCAAGTCCATGAACATTGTTGGAGCATTGGTTAGCCAAAACGGCATAATCACGAACTCATAGTGACCATACCTTGTCCTAAAAGTTGACTTTGGTATGTCATCTACTTTGATCATCAACTGGTGATATCCTAATATCAGGTTTATCTTAGAGAACACTACAACACCTTGTAACAGGTCAAAAATATTATCAATCCACGACAAAGGATACTTACTCTTGATCGTCACTTTATTCAACTATCTTTAATTGTTGCACAACCTCATGGATCCATCCTTGTTCTTCACGAACAATGAGGGAGCACCCCAAGGAGATGTGCTCGGTCTGATAAAGACTTTCTCAAGTATCTCTTGTAACTATTTCTTTAACTCTACCATCTGAGCAGGTACCATCTTATACGGTGTCTGTGCTATCGGCTATGTGCCTGGAACTAGGATGGTCTCAAAATAAATCTCTCGAACTAGAGGAACGCCTGGAAACTCATTAGGAAACACATCCTCAAACTCATAGACAATTGGTACCTCCTATATACTCAGATACCTTGCCTTGGTATACACCACATGCGCTAAAAATGCATCACAACCTTGCCTCATCATCTTCTCTACCACCATCACAGATACCAAACACATTAGAAGAATCTTCCTATCTCCTCAGAAGATCCATGTCACATCATCATCAACAAATGTCTCCACTTTGGAACTACAGTCCAAGACCACTTGATTCTTCTCCAAATTTTCTATTCTGAGGATCACATCGAATCCATGCATGTCAAGTGGTATAATATCCACATGAATGTTCTGCCCTAAAAAAGAAATGACACAAGAAGGGCACACCTCCCATAGATCGAAGGATCAAACCAACAGGGTTTCCAAATGAAGACTATCATGTCTACGAGTAACATAAAAAGAACAAATATCAATCCCTTCTCGAGTGATAAAAGAGTGTGTCACAACCGAATCAACAAAAATAGATATAAAGCAAGAAGGAAACAAATTACAATGAAATAACTCCATCTGACATGTCACAACTTGTACGTTGGCCACTCCTTTCAGCTGACTCATGGCATTAAATTGAGCCATTTCCTGTTTTCACCCCATACTCTACTTGCTTGCCCAGAATAACTAGCTTGTGACACTTTTCCTTGTCATTAGCCTCCACTGCTACTAAACTTATATCTCTGTGAGCCTTGTTGACTCTGTCTTGGTTGTTGGGTCACCTTATCATCCTTCACAGGACATGCCCACTTCATATGTCCTACTTGTCCACACTTGTGGAAACTCCTGGTCTCATACTACAGACTAGATGGCCCCATCACTGACACTGACGTTGTATTGTGGGCTCCTGGTGGTAGAAAACTACAGGCTCTGACCTTAATCAAAGACCAATGTGTCTGCACACCTGACCTCTACTATGATTGTGGTGTTGAGAACCTAGGCTTCTTAAATCCTCCAAATGATTTCCCCTGCTACTGTGTCAGTCTCTTTTTAGCTCTCATCTCACACTTCTCAACAACTGATGTCTCTATCCTCCTGACTGACTCCAAGAATGTGGCAAACCACTCACAGTTCTCCAAAGTTGACACTGGTGTAGTCAATTTCATGCTCAAGCCCTTCTCAAAATGTCTGATCCTCTCTTTATCTGTAATAGCCATATGTGAATAGAACCTCAATAGCTCCATAAACTTCACCTCATACTCGTTGATTGACATGGATCCATGTTGGATCCTATCAAACTAGTTGATCTTCTCATACAGATAGGTTTGAGGAAAGTAACGACTGATGAACTCATGTCAGAACTCCTGCCAACTAATCAGGACACCATGCCTTTTCTCCTCCTTAATGGCCCACCAATGGTCAACACTCCCTTTCAAAAGATACATAACATGCTTCACCTTGTCTGGCTCTAGAATTTTGATAATCTTAAAGGCCTTTTCCAACTTTGTCAGCCAAAGGTCAACATCCGTGGGATCTACCGTACCAACATACTCCATATCCCCAACTCACCTCAACCTTTCAAAGGTCTTCCTGATTCCCAAAGATTCAGCTTTGGGAACAGCTGCCCTTGATTGTGGTGCGGGTATTTGTCTACTATGTGTGTCATCGTTGCCCTGAACTTCCCAAACAAGGACTAAAAGGTAGCGTTTTCCATCATGGCCAGGTCAAACTAGGGTACCTCAGGCACTTTATCAATCCTCTCATGCCACCCTACACCACCTCCAGGTGCCACAACACTACTCTCAACAACATGTTCTTTGTGTTCTCCAGCCATATTTTCTTCTCTTCTTTATCTTTTACATAACTAGAAGTTACCACTAAAAGAGTGGAGGACACTATAATAGAAACAAACCCTAGTCCTATGTCCCTGTAGACTCAGTGAATCTAAATCTCTAATACCAAAATTGTGACGTCCCACGCCACACAAAAGTGAGATTACTCAATACGAAACACATAATGAATACTAATCAACCAGGTTACCAAAAAGGAGACGAAATTAAAACAATTATCACATATCTACCTCAAGTGGAAGGACATCACATCAGAGTCCATAAAAGCCACAAGTATATATAACACTTGCCAAAATATTATTACATAGCAATGTTTACTAGCTCACTGGCCACAACTTATACATATGATAACATGTTCACATACATACATGACATATATGTACAAAAAAGGCATACAACCAAACGTCATCTTGATATAAAACATCTACAAAACTCCCCCAAGGACCTGTGAGTACAGGGATGACACATAGGACTCTACTACAAAACACTAGAAGCATATCCAACCTTTCAACAACTACTGCTCATCTTGCTTCTTAGCCTTAAACGCACGATCTCTACCACGGTGTGCATGACTACCTAAAAAGATGTGGAAACCCATGGGGTGAGACCAAACATACCATCCAGAGATACAACTCTCCGCCAACATCAATTATAGCACTGATAACTACGCAAGTAGACAAAATACTTAATAGGTTGAGAAGATTCAGCTAAATGACATGTATAATTCCAATAATGCAGATTAAGCAAACTAGGCAGTTACCACTGAACAGTAGAACAATTACTACTTTAATAAGGAATATGAAGAACATGTATAACAGTTGATTTCTCTTACCCCATTATAATTCAATAATTTAGTACAAAGATAAGGCAAAGGGGTCATCCAATGTTATTCGTATTTGACCCTAAGAAAATGCACTACATGACTGTGTTACATATTTTTATTATGCCTTTAGGATATGTGGTATACCACTCATTCTCCAATTGAACATTGCCAAATAAAAATTAATGCCATACAAGATCAATGGAAGATTCACAATTGAATGATCTCTCTGCACCCCTTGGTCAGTTTGAGTTCGCCGTAGTCATATATAGAGTCTAACTACAAAACAACCTAGTCTGCCTTGGTATATAGGCACAACACTAGTGGAACTGGGTTAGGACCGCAGCCACACTCCTGCCAAGGTATGATCGTAACCATCTTTAAAACATATAATTTATGAACATTGTATAACATCTTTGAGATATAGCCTTGATTGTTCTCATTCCAGGGTATGACCATAGCCAATCCTATGATATGCTTCTACTCAACAATATACAACTTTGAGATTCCACTAAGGGAGAACCTATTTCACAATCCAATTATTACTGATGTTGAAGATGGATCTATGGCACATGACAACTACATGATTAATATTTCACTTGATTAGTTAGTCCAATTGGGAATATTTTAGCATCAATCAAGTTACAATGTACAAACCCTATACAAACTTTCCAAGGATAAGGGAATAATATAACTTCAGAAGATATAAAACATATAAGGTGTGAACTTGTCACATCCCCATATGATATTTGTAGCACTGCCAATCACAAGGCCAACATCAATATCACATCACTATAGGATGCCAGTCCCTCATCCATCTCACTGGAGAATAAAACCACACTAGGCATTAAGACTCTGCTAGGTCAGAAGACCCATCACGTCATATATCTTTATGTCTCATCATTATCTCAACATGTCTCATAAGGCTCATAACCGTCACCCTAGAATTCACAAGCTATGACATTCATTCAATCTACAAGGTTAGAATCAAACAAGTAGGAGAGAGAAAATGTAATTCCATGTCATTCATCCAATGGACTTAAAAAGCATAACAAATCCTAGAATTAGGATTAGGGTTTCAAACACATAGCCCATTAGAGTTTCATAGCATCATTCAATCACGAAACCCTAGTCTCATCACCTCCCACTTTCTTGGATCATACTAGGATTAGAACATCATCATTAACTTGATTAGTCAACTATCTAAAGAGAATTAGGTATCAACCAACATTTACATGTAAATTGTAACAACCTCACAATATCCTACATATGTAGCGACCATGTATCTTTTCTTGTGTATCGACCAACTCTTAAACATGTGTGTCGATCATAAGCAAACCATGTGTCTTGACCATAAGCAAAACATGTGTCTAGACCACAAGCAAACCATCTATCTTGACCACAAGAAAACGATGTGTCTTGACCATTAACAAGACATGTGTCTCGACCACAAGCAAACCATGTGTCTAGACCACAAACAAAACTTGTGTCTCTACCACAAGCAAACTGTGTGTCTCGACCATGAATAAAACATAAGTTTCGACCAAGACTAAAGCATATGTTTAGACCAAGACTAAGTCAAAGGGGTAGTGACCACCAAGATCAAGCTACCACGAAGGAAAATAACCATCTTCGAATGAACCATGATCAAAATCAAAGATTGCCACCAAGGGAAACTCATCAAACCAAAGGAAACAACTCCATATGAAGATGATCACCAAAGCCCTAAAACATGTGTTATGGGAGTCACCATGAAAGTTTCATATATAGGAGAGATAAAATTCACGTTCAACACATGCAAAATAGAACCAAAAATCCAAGTTACACTAAGTTACTTGAACCTCATGAATGTTGGTGGAAAACATTGATCAAAGGAAAGAGAAAATCATCTGTCTCATAACATCTCAAAATCGGGTACCAAATATTAGGGTTTAGAGTAAGGAGCACGTCACATAAGATGATCATCTAGATTTAAACCCTAGATGATGAAAATATCATCTAACATGTTAAGATCACGCTTTAGAGTTGTAAACATCAACATTCATGTAAGAAAAGTCCAATAATAGAGAAGGAGAAGTGATATATAACCCACCGTATGTAGAGATCCAAGCTCCAAGATTAAAGGCTTCAAGAGAGAATAAGATACTCCAACTTGGATCAACACTTCAGCCACAAAATCATCTCAAAATAGAAGAACACCATGGTCAAAATATTGCTCAATAAAGAGGGTGAAAAACCCTAGGCCAAACCATGAAGAAAGAAGAAAGAAGAGAGCTCCTTCTCACTTGGGTATCACCATGCCAAAACATATTCTATGACCTTTGTGAGGAGAAGATCTTTAAGGTAGACACCATGTCAAAACATGGTCTCATGTTCGAGAAGGATAAGATGGAGGGTTAGAGTTCAAGGGAAAATGGAAACAAAGTTTCAAAACCACTTACCAAGAGAAGGGACCACAAAGAATCACCACATGGAAGGTGATCAAGATCCAAAGCACCACAATCAAGGTTGATCGACATCCAAAGCACCAAGATAAACCCTTCTTTGCTCCTCAAAGATCCAAGGTCAAACACAAGAGATGGGAGAAGAAGGAGAGCTAAAAATATCACTTGCATGAAGGAGAAATGGGTTATATACTCAAAGGATGAGGGAAGCAAGGTATGTGTATGGTGTCAACACAAGAGAGTACCTAAGGGACACTTTTCCAATGAGGAAACATCCATGCAACCACTAAACATATGCATGCAACCTATGGTGATAAAACCTAGGTGGGGTTTCCACCTCATGTGTCACTACCACCCTAGGGGTCAAAACAAACATGAAGGCACCTTGTTTCGACCACAACAAAAGGTCACTAAACCAACATGGTCAAAACACATAACAAGAAGGCCAACCATCTTGACCAAACCACGCCAAGACCTCCGTGGTCAAAACAAGAATCAACTAGGGCAAGTGCTGCAATCGCAACACACCTCCAAGTGAGGTGTTGCAACCGCAACACACTCCACATGAGCTCAAGCTCGATACACATCACCAAGGTTAAAACCCTAGAAAACCCTAGCATCACTACATGATGCCACCTCAACAACCAAGGCCTGACAAGGATCCCCATAACATCATTATCTCTCATGATGATAAAGCACTAAGGGCACACTCTACATGTGACTAATTGCAAGATAACCCATCAACATGGGTAAATTGCAACTTGGTCCAAAACAAGCATACAAAGCTCAAACATCATCAGAACAGAACCAAACTGGAAATATAAGATTGTCACATGTTAGATAAGTATATCAAAGGATTAGATTAAGGTCCTAAGAATCTTATTAAACAAAGAAAGCATACTCAAACATTAAGCTAGGTCAGGGGACTTACAATTGTTTGCATTTTATGTGTTTTCTTCTCTCAATGGGAAGCTAGTGGTCCAAGTGTATGACTCAGTTACTCGTCATAGTTTTTCTTAAATTGTCCTATCTTTATCCTGAAATCATCTACATGTATTTTACTTATGATAATGATTGATTGTAATTGTTGTCTATGAATATGCTGCAAAGTTGAATATCTATGATCATAGGAATTAGTTAGTACCTCCATATGGTTCACAAAAATGGTTCATAAAAACATCGAATATGTGGAGAAAGTATTTGTTCACTCCAAGCATTGGTTTCTTTTCTTATTCATGATAATGATAGACTTCTGTTATCATCATTTCTATAAGGGATGTCGAGGGGATAACATCATGATAGTTTAGTGACATCATCTTATGATTTGATAGATGGTCCTTCACATTGAATCTATGTTACTATGCAAAAAGTATGACAAAGATGCAAAGTTTTCAATGCAAACTTACCTAATGATGTAGGATATATTTCCACCAAATGGTGGTTGACAAAAATTTTAATGGTTGATATTTTCAATTTATTATTCATAACCTGAGAGAAGGAAAGACACTTCATTTTTTCCTAAGTGAAGAGAATACTTAATAGGAGAAATAATAGAGGAGTCTTAAAGTTGTATTTTTTATAACTTCTGGTGTTCTTTAAATGATATAGTTTTTTAATTATAAATTGTATGTATGGCATAATATAATGTGACATATCTTGTTTCTTTTGAAGTTTTGTCATACGATGTTTGATATGTGTATATGATTGGAAATTGGCAACTTAAAATCATAGATAATGTTGAAGGAGGGCTTTTAATTTTTTTTACCAAGGTTTAGTTTTAGTATACTAGTTTTGATTCAAGGACATACAACTACTATCTTTTTGTTCATTGTCAAGGGCATTTACAATATTTTCTTAAAGGCTATCTATTGGATGGCCTATTTTTGACCAACCATATCCTAGAGGCACATTGACAAGGACATCAACTTTGGAAAGACATACTACCTAACGATTGATGAGTAATGTCAAAAGCTTGAACCATCACCTCAATTTTGTGTTACAACATGCTTGAAAAGGATTTTGTTATGGTTTTTCCATTTAGTGACCATCTTGATATGGTATGTTTCTTACTAAGACAATTTTCTTAAATAAGGTGCTAAATTCATGAGACAAGAACTCACCTCCAATGCAAGCACATAGGGCCTTCAAACAATGTCAATTTTCCTTTTTGACATACACTTAAAAATATTAGAATTTCTTAAACACCTCAAGTTTTTTGAAAGACAGAAAAACCAATGCATGAAGACAAGTCTTTCATGGAAAAAAGAAGTATTTAGATGGGAAAAAAGTTATGCAAATTAATGTCATGACTCCCAGATCTATATATACAATATACTGGAGGATAGGCTTCACTATTAAAAAGGGGATGGCAGAGCAACTTGTTGCCCATATGGCCTATATTTAACTGTAATTTTTTTATATGTTCTTCAAAAGTATAAGCATATAACATATCAATGCCATAATGTCCTAGGATTTGATGCCTCAAATAAGATGATCTTAAAAGGAATGATTGGACTAACACCCAGGTACACCTCCTTTTTATGGAGCCCATATCTAAAGAACTCCATAATTAAGCGTGTTGAGCTTGGAGTAGTACTAGGATGGGTGACCTCTCAGGAAGTTTATCCTGGCTTGTGCATGAGTGAGGACAAGCATGCGGTTAAGGCTAGTGGTGGTCTATGGGCCAGTCATCATTCCTAAAACTTTACTAGAGCATGTGGGGCCAGTTGTCATTCCTCTCGACAATTCAGGCCAAACGAGGTCAACTACCCAACCCACGACCTCAAGTGGACACCATCATATACACTCTGAAGATATGGTGACACTACTTGTATGGTGCCACCTTTGACGTCCTCACGATCACAAGAGTCTGAAGTACATCCTGACATTGAAGGATCTCAATCTCAGGCTGAGACGATGGTTTGAGTATATCAAAGACTATGACTTCACAATTGCCTACGACCCTAGAAAGGCAAATGTAGTGGCTGATGCACTCAGTAGGAAGTGGGCTAAATGTGCTACCATTTTCACCATCAAATGGAGAAACATTGAAGTCATGTCACCTTGGGCACCGAGGTGTATGGGTGATGTTCTCAGATCGGATAGAATCCATGTCAAACCTACCTCCAGTCCAAGATTTTGTCAGCCTAGAAGAATAACAAGAGTCTTGAGGAGATGAATAAGCTACTAGAGAAACCCAAACACATCTGACAATCGGTATGGATTGTGGAATCCGGTACAAACAACACATTTGGGTCCCAGAGGATTCAGATATGACAGAAAGGGTGCTACGAGAAGCTCACAGGTCAAGATATACAGTACATCCTGGATCGAGTAAAATGTACAAGGATCTACAGATGCATTTCTGGTGGAGGAATATGAAGATCGACATGGATCTTTTCATCTCTAGGTGTTTGACCTGCTAGCAGATCAAGGCTGAACATCAATGTCCAGAAGGTCTTCTAAACCCCTACCTATCCCCAAGTGGATATGGGAAAACATCACCATGGATTTTGTGGTGGGTCTACCCAGGACCAGGAAAGGGAGTGATGCTATTTGGGTTGGAGTCTATGGACTAACTAAATCAATTAATTTTATTTTGATCAATATCTCAACAAAAGTCCCAGAGTTAGGATAGATTTACATTTGAGAGATAGTCATATTTCATGGGATTCATGTATCCATTGTGTCAGATCGTGATGCAAAGTTCACTATCACTTGTAGCCACAAGTGCAGGAAGAACTAGGGGCTCAGCTGAACTTCAGTACTACATATTATTTACAAACTCACAGACAGTCTGAAAGGACAATCCAAGTTTTAGAAGACTTGCAGAGATCATGTGTCCTTGATTGGGGTGTTTCATGGGACCACTATCTCCCTCTTGTTGAGTTCTCATATAATAATAGCTACTGGTCTAGCATAGGCATGCCTCTGTATGAAGCCTTATATGGATGGTCATGTAGATCCCCGCTTTACTGGGATGAAGTAGGTGAAAGATAGATTCTAAAGTCTGAGGAACTACAACTTTATTCTGATAACAACAACCTAATCAAGCAAAGATTGAAAAAGGCACATGACCGTCAGAAGTCTTATGCTAATGTACACATGACTGATACTCAATTTTTTGTAGGTGACCATGTTTTTCTGAAGATTCGACCAATTTGAGATATTGTAAAGAACGAAGGAAAATTGAGCCCCAGATATGTTGGTCCATTTGAAATTTTAGACCGCATTGGGGAATGTGCATACATGTTGACTTTACCTCCACAATATAGCATGATTCACAATGTCTTTCATGTGTAAAACCTAAAGCGGTAAGTCAAGGACCCTAGCCATGTCCTCAATCATGAACCAATTGAATTGAAGGACACCCTTATATACCAGGAAGTTCCAGTCAGGATACTCGATACTCACACCAAGGAACTCAGAAATAAGAAGATCGATATGGTTAAGGTGTTGTGGAAGTACCATGATAGTGATGATGCTACCTGGGAGTTGAAGTCTGACATGGAGGAAAGATATCCTGGCCTTTTCAAGGAAGTCTGAATTTTGGGGACAAAATTCCTATTAAGGAGCGGAGGATGTCATGAAGTAAGTTTTTCCTCTATATTTTCTCAATTCCAAGTTTTCCCTCATTATGTTCACTCATGGCCTCAATTTATTTACCTTGGCCTTAATCAATTTTGATACTCAAATTCGAAATATAATGATCAATGTGGATTTATATACTTTATGACACTACCAATTTGGTTAATATATCACTTTATCCAAAGAAGTATTTTTGTCCATGTAACTTTATCTTTTTATTCTCGAACTTTTTATAAATGTTTAACACATTTTTGTGAACATGTGATCCAAATTTCACTTCAATTGGACATTCCTACAATTTTCTATGAATTCTTGAAGTTAATGTGTTAAAAACCTCTTTAAATTTCCCTTTTATTAAACCTTTTCCACATCGGCGATCCATGGCTTGCTTTAGGGACAAACACTAACCCTTGGATCAACCTTTCATGGATTAGGGTATGATCTAACAACTATTAGTCTGTCTCCTACTCCGTACTGATAGTAGGGAGGAGTTAATGGGACTGAAAGAGTAATCAAACTCGATGCGACCATGAAAGATTCATCTCTTGAAATCACACCGATCTTGCCCTTAATCTACTTTGAATAGACTGCTTTCGAGAACCCTCGAGAGCACTCTCTCTTGGCCACCATCATGGATGTTGTGACCTATTTGAAACCCTAACCCTAGCCCCATCTAGCTATAAAAACCCAACATCCACCTTCGACCTGCTCCTACGATCTTGACCAGCACCCTCGCCTTCCCTCTCTTGCTCTCCTCCCCTTTCGCCCCTTTTCTCTGGTCACTGCTCTTATGCAACACAACCTTGTTTACATGTGGGCTCCTTTGGCTAGGATGATGAACCTGCTTAGATCGTGGTCAACTATTGACCAGACCCAGGATCAACGACCCTGAACCAGCCAAGCCCGCCTCTTCCTATTTTCACACCAGTGCACATGCCAGAAAGGTCGCCACACCTAAACACTCGATCCACCTAGGCGGTCAAGGTTGACCATCAAGATGAATGGCTGATATTTTTCCTCAAATATTCCTATTCAGGTATACACCTCCTCTCTGCTCGAAAATTCCAGTAAATGATCAAATCTTGCAAAAATGATATTTTCAATTCCTAGCTACAAAATTATGAATAAATAGTCAATTTTGATTAGATTAATCTAAGGAATTGATTAAAAATACTTGTGAAGCCTGATTCTTTGTGTATTTTACTAATATATCTAGATTTGGATCTCTTACTTATACAATTTATCTAATGACTCTATTTTGTGTTTAATCTTTGGAAAACATAATATTTGGCTCTAATGATTATCTTGAGACACTAAAATCATACTTGACTAGTTAATAATCTAGATCTAACCTTATTGTCTTATCCACTCTTGAATATAAATCATGTACCCTGACGTAATGATTAATCTTGATAATGTTATCTTAATAATGTGATTGTTCTAAATGCTGTGAAATCCCTGATCATGACCATTGGACTTCTCCCTTGATGATGATACAGAAACTTGATAATGACTTGAATAACGATAATAATAATTAGGGTTAGCATATATGTTCCTATAATACCTAGGTAGGTCATTCATACTAGAAATAATCTTGACACTTGAATAATGTTGGACATCTTGAAATATTGTTGATCATAAGTGGATGACCTAACCTCAAGGTTAAATAGGAATGTGTAATCCAAATCTTGAATATTAAAACATGATCTTCTAAACATCATGATCTTGACCCTTGATCCAATCTTGTTGATCTAGGATCTAACTCAAGGGGTTGATCTATTATTTCTTAAAAACCATTCTTTGAATATCCACAAAGAAGGTATGCTATCAATCTCCTCCTTAACAAGACTAGTGGTATTGATGATTTTTGTATGTACCTATTGAATATATAATTGGATATTTTATTTGAGCTATTGTTCCCTACTGATTAGTCTTCTGATATTCTATATTATAGTTTGAGATAAACTTGAAAACATAAATGATATTTCCCATTATGAATGCCCGAATCATGATGATGATAATGTTGATATTAAGTACAAGCAACATCCTCATTCAGAGGGTGGAACTTGTACATGTTGTTGACCTCCTACCTCAAATGGAGAGAAGAAGCTCGGCGACCTCCCTCATCTTGTTGGGGTGATGGAGCCACATAAATATATAAGCATGCTTCTCGATATCAACATAATGAGAAACTTGTAATAAAATCTTGAAAAAAATATTTTTTTGGAAAATCGCTTGTTGACTATTTTGAATATAAGTCCTATCAAGTATGCTATTTTGATATAAAATTGTTTTACTTGTTTTTAATAGTGTGCCATGCAATTGCATTGACTATGTAATGATTTTCTTGATTTTAGGAAATGCAAAGAACTAAGGGTCATGAACTTTATATCTACTTTATTTGTTATATGCTGAAAATAAAGACTGCTACAACAATTTGGACTCAACATGGGAGCTAATATAAAAGGTATGTAGTTGTTGGATTAGTTTTCCTTACCTTTATTTTCATGTTGCCTATGTAATAAACATTTTGATTCATTTTCAATAAAGAAGAATGTTATTTCCTTTTTGTATATTATCTATATGTGATTTTTGGGCCACTTAGGAATGGACACTCTAATCCCTTTAACACTGCTCCTCATTTGGATAGTGGGATTGTGATTAAGGTAAGAATGGTTCTGTGACAGTTGGTATCAAAGTCAGTTCCCCTCCAGTAGGCTGGTCCCACATGGGCATGTGGCATGCCGGTCTTGAGTTGTACGGTCCAGACATATTGGGAAGAGTTGTCCATGGTGATGTAGCCATCCTTACGTTGGTATTTTGTGATCAGGAGCTCGGTGTCAATGGACGATAATGGGTCTGTACTGAAATGGGAAAATATTATGAGACTATGTAATTTAGCCTTGATGTGGGAAAATATTATGAGACTATGTAATTTAGCCTTGACGAGGACGTCAAGAGTCTAAGTGGAAGTGATTGTAATTTCCCAAGATTTGAGACATCAGATAAAATAATCTTAAAAGGAATGATTGGACTACCCATATCACCAAGGTGAACCTCCTTTTCAAGGAGCCCATCTCCAAAGAAAGTTAAGCGTGCTCAACTTGGAGTAGTATTAGGATGTCTGACCAGTCGGAAACTTTATCCTAACTTGCGCGTGAGTGAGGACAAAACATCCAGTTAAGACTAGTGGTTGTCTATGGAGCCAGTCGTCATTCTTGAAATTCTACTAGAACCTTGGACAATGAGCCTAAGTTTTATAAATACATATATAATGCAAACTTTCTACTCAAATATAACTCTTTTGGCCCGTCAATATAAGCATATACCAGGTTCAAGTGGTTCTTTAGCTGCCCATAATTTTACCATAGGGATGGCAATCGGCGTTGATACCATGCGAGACAACTTCACACGTAGATTCATAAGCAATACAAGGAACACCTGAATCCATGCTAATTCTTCCCTATAATCTCATGCCATTAAACTGCACTGCCATACCACGTAGGCCATAGACAAGAACCATGGCTAACACTTTGCAAAATCACTAAGAGCTTAGAATTTATGAGGATTACATCGTGTTATATCATATGCTATAGCAACTTTAAAAGATGCAACTGATTTCTTATTTTTTATTTTACAGACATCATTACACTTTTTGGTGCTGTTGGACCCACACATAACTTATTGTGCACTATTCCAGGTGCACAGTAATTATACTTGGCAGTCATCCTCCACTCATTCTTGACTAGCAATAATGCTCTAAAGTCCAACGTTCGCTCCACTAAATGACCAAATCCCATCACGGTCTTGGTCCCGCTGTCGTGGTTCGTGGACAAACATCACTTTGGTACGCTCTTGCGGAAAAAAAACCTTCCTTTGGGGCCCATCCATTAGGAAGTAAACACAAGTCAGGCGAAGAAGATGGCTCCAGCTGTATCAGTGTACCAGGGCCTAACTCTATATAAACGGCATCAGAATATCATACTTGCCCACAGAAGAAAACAAGAGTAAAACCATAGGGGCTGCACAGATATGGTTTCTCCCAAAGCCTTGCTGTTCGTCATGCTCGTTCTCTTCGGTAGCAGCCTCCTCATCCGTCAAGCCACGGCAGCGCGCGTGCTGCAGCAGTCGGGAGGTTAGTCAGTAAATCTCATCTCCTCCCCTTGCGAACTTGGTTCTTTGACTGAGGAAATTCCGTTTCTGCACTTCAGCTATATATGGCAATTATCCCGCCAGGCCCTATGATCCCGAAAGGCCAGGTGTATCTTATCCCGGCAGGCCCTATGTTCGAGGCCGAGGGTGTCAATACCCCGCACTATACCGCTGCCGCACAAGCCCCCCGGCCCCCGACCGGGTATAGAATCTTTGGTGGCTGCCGCCGAAGAAATATGATGATATGAACAAGACTCAGCATGAGATGTGAGCGGAAATCATCTAGACCGTGATAAGTGATAAATAAATAAAGATGAGAGTAAAGATGTGCGAGAGAATGATCATTTGGCAGTAGCCAATGTGAAATAAAACGGTGCATGTTTCACATGTGTGTAGGCTTTTGTAGTATTACTAGCATGGTGCCTGTGCAAAGCACGCGGGTCTCTATTGAAATACAGTAGTGTAATATTACGTACAAAAGATGAGCATTTATTACATATATTTTGGTGTGTATACCACATACATCCATCTACTACAAATTTCCAAAATTTTATAGAATTGTTCACACTTTTTCCATTGCTTTTTCTCTCATGTTCAGATTTAAAATATTTTATTCAATTTTTGTTATCAACAAGTTATATATTAATATTATTAATGTACAATAATCATAGCCATAAAGATTAACACAACCAATAGAGCCTTACTGTAAAATTGTGCATGTTTCATACGTGCGTTAGGCAATTTAGTATTAAATCAGGTGTCAGTATGTGCGCACACATAAACGTGCATATGTAGTGAACAACAACTTCGACCAACTAGGTTAGAAAAATTCTAAAGTCTAAATCTGTTGTTTCGAAGATGCTGTCCGAGACATGTCATTATTAGTATTTATCATACACATTCCTCATTAATTATTTAAGAGTTGATTCTTTGCTGAATGTATGACAAAGGTTGTCTGAGACATAACCAGGACAACAAGATTGGGACAACAGATTTCGAGGCGATCAACCACCCGCCTACCCTCTTGCCCACCATGCTATAAAACCCTAACATCGGGACATAATATTTTTCTTTATTTTAAATAGGAGGGAAGCATGAAATAAGAAGTAAAAGAAAATTATTTTCCTCATAAATTTCAACTCATTATGATTTTTTTGTTGAAATAAAAAATATTAGATTCTTAGTAAAAAATATTTTCTAAGAAGACTAAAATTGACATGATTTAGTAAATGAATAAAATGAGAAAAAATATGGTAGTTTTGTTACATTGTACAATACACCATGCCTTGAGGTACAATACCCGTGTTTTGAGTATATCCCTTATATTTCATAAAATAAAATAAATTGACTTCTAACAAAAATGCTTTCCAAAAAGATTAATGTCGACATATTTTAAGTGGCACTTAAACATAAAATGCCCATATAGTTGAATGTATAGTGGTATTTTTTTATATAAAATCCATAATATAAAATGTCAGTAATGAGTAATTTTATTATAGTATCTCATGACAAGTCTCCTAGTCTCAACGTTGAAGTAACCGAAGAGCATAAGCATCTTACCCGTAAAAGGGAGAGATACTTAACGGGGAGAAAGTCGACACTATCACATTGACAACATGAGGGACAATTTTTTTATCAGTTCTAGAAGAATGACAGGAGTTCCTAGTGGTCCGTTTGGACTATGTAAATCATGAAGGGTGTTGCCACCATACTAGGAGGACATTATCAACCGCCATTTAAAGCTATGCACCATGAGGCCGTTGCAGACAACCATCCAGGTGCTGCTTGAGAAAGATACATGTCACTGTAAAGATTGTCACTAGACTCATTCCTGAATCAGGTATATGTCTTAGAACCCTCCTTCCCATTTCAGAATTGTCGACGTGATCCACTGATTATGGAGAATATGCCAAGAAATTTTATTTCTATTGTCATCTCTGTCATCATACTTTCTGACATTTAAAATATCATCAACGTCTATGACTACATCCACATCAAACCAACAAATGGTTGATGTTTTGACAGTGTTACAAGTTCCTTTCCTCACATAATGAAAATTGAACCTTCTGATGGATCTCATTGCCTTCGTTAGCAGGAAAAGGTTAACACTGCATTAGTAATGTCTAACGTAGCATTTGCTTTGTCTAATCGAAAACTGGAAGCTGACTCTGTTAATGGGGAGAAAGCTAATAAGATTTGTCTTCATGTCATTCTGAACAATATTTATAATCAGTTATTTGATGTTTATTTTCACCTAAAACTTTCATTTGAAATTTGGGAAAAGATTAACAAAAGTAAGTTTTGATGAAGCTTCTATGCAAAACTTTAATTTTGTATGACTAAAGACAAATTAATTACAACTTAAATTCATGATTTTTTTTGATAATTCTTCATGGTATAATGAATTAAAAAAATGACCTGTCTGAATTTTTCATTTTCAATTATTTATTTGAAAAATTGTCAAGTTCTTGGAAAAAATATAAGAACACTTTAAAACATAAAAGAAATACAATGTCACTAATGATGTGATAATATATATTTTGATAGAAGATCAAAATCGATCTAGAGAATGATACGATTTAAAAAAATAATTGTCTTCTAGTGAAAGTTTTGTTAGTAATGAAACTAGAAAAATCATAATTCTTTTGATCAATCTAAAAATCATTGGAAGAACAAGAAAGGGAAAAGAAGTAACAATAAAAATAAAGGAAATAAAGACATTAAGAAAAATAATGATCTTGTTATGTTTGTAATAAATCTGGTTACGCCTCTCCTAAATATAGTCATAGAAAAAAGGAACTGGTCCAAGATTCTAAGGAACCAACAACAACCCTTGTGATGGAGAACATGCTTATAGAATTCATAAACATGTTCAACACGGTATCATTTCATCAACATGATTGGATCATTGACTCTGGGGCTACAAGACACAGTAGTGGAAATAGAGATGGCTTCATATCCTACTTAGAAGTAGGAGAGGATGAGCACCAACTTGTCATGGACAACTCAAATTCTTCCCCTATGATCGGAAAGGGCAAACTCATCATCAAGATGACTTTTCAAAAAATCATGTGATCAAAGATGTGTTGTATGTTCTAGACATTAGGGTTCATTTGATCTCCATGTCTCAACTTGTTATGTTTGGGATTAAGGTGTCTTTTGAATTTGATCTCCATGTCTCAACCAATCGATGTGCATATGTTAATTTTAAATATTTGCAACATGTGGAATCTTTGGTTTGTTGAAAGATATACATGGAGTTGATTTAAATATCAATATCACGTATCTGTTGAAACTTAAACTACATATAAATTGTGTCCTCCAATTTTACATAGAGATTCACAATTGCTAGATTTAGTTAGCCTCAATCATAGAGATTTAGAAGAAATTTAGTTAGACATGAGAAAAGATTTTATGTCATATTTGTAGATGATTTCTCATGCTATAGAAATTATATTTATTACATTCAAACGATGAAGCTTTGAGATGTTTGTTAAACATATAATAGAAGTAAAAAATCAACTAAATAGGAAAATACAATGTCTTTGCTCAAATAGGGATGATGAGCATGATTGTTCTCTATTTAGTGATTATTGTGTAACCCCAGGGTAGTATACATAAATACATTCATATTCACCTCTTCTAGAAGAGATGGTGTGTTCTATTTTAACAAAATAGGATCAATCAACAACTTGTGGGGGAGGTAATTTTAGAATCTTGTTTTATTCAAAACCACATTCCTAGATGGAAGACAAATAAGACCATATGAATTATGGAAAATGTACTCTCCTAATTTGAAATATCTCCAAATGTGGGTGTATTTTTGGCTATAGTCTTATTAACTTAACCAACAGAATAATAATTAGGGTCTATAATTCTCGATGGTATATTTAGAGTTTATGTTCAAGATAGTAATGCATATAGATTCTTGGTTCTTAGATGTAGAAAAAATATTTTGTAACTTATTAATATTTTAAAAAAACATTTCAAATATTTCGAGCATATCTTCCCTATTAAAACTCATACGGAAAAAGTATCTAATCCTTCAAATGAAATTTTAAAGTACATACCAAGTACATCTAATAATTATAATATTTTAGAACATGATGATGTAAAACCTACAAGATCCACTAGGATGAGGAAGGAAAAGAATATTAGTGATGACTTCTATTTCTTAATTGTAGATAATGACCCTCAATCATGCAATGATGGTATTTATTTATCTAATTCATCCCTATGGAAGGAAGCAATTAATAGTGAGATGAAATCTACATTATCAAATCACATAATAGAGTTAGTTAAGCTTCCACCATCTACGTAGAAAACCAATAGGATGAAAATGGATATACAAAAGAAAACTGAATGTGGATGGTACTGTCGATAAATAAAATGCTTGATAAGTTGCCAAGGGTTATAAATAATAAAAAATATTGACTATTTCAATAAGTTTTCTCCTGTAGCTAGAATATCTTCTAGTAAAAGTTTAAATTTTTAGCACAAATAAGAAGTTAAAACTACATTCTTGAATGGAGATTTAGAAGAAAAATTTATACAAATCAACAAAAGGTTATCTTGTACCAGGAAAAAAAATATGATTTGTAGACTAATCAAACTCTCTGTAGTTAGAAACAAGTCCCTAAATAATAGATTGAGAAATTTGATATAAAGTCATTGTATCATATGAGTTTCATATCAATGAAGGAATCAAATGTATTTATTCTAAAGTTGTATACTAAGGAATTGTTATTATATGTATTTATGAGGATGACATTCTTATTTTTCCACTAATGTTGATATCATAAATAATACAAAAAGTTTCCATGCTTCTAATTTTGACATGAACGATATGGAACAAGCGAACTTGATCTTGGGATAAATTTTTTTAAAACAGATGGTTGTATCATGCTCTCCCAATAAAATTATGTTGAGAATATTCTAAACACATTTTCAACGATAAATTAAAAGCTAGTTAGCACATTTTAAATTTCTAATTGTGATATAAAGAAAAATAAGAGTACTATCATTCAACAAATCAAATAGGCACAAGTAATTCGAAGCTTAATGTACTTAATGAACTTCACTCATCCAAGTATAGTATATTTGGTTGGGAGATTACATAAATATACACAAAATACTAACAAGGATCATTGGGATGCTCTACAAAGGGTTTTAAGATACCTAAAAGGCATAATTGATCATGTATTGATTTTTTGTGGATCTTGAACAATATTAGAAATATATTGTGATGCAAATTTGATTTCTGATTCAGATGACTTAAAATCTACAAGTGGATACATCTTCACTATAGGTGGAGGTGTTGTATGTTGGAAATCCACCAAGCAAACATGTATAACATGTACCACAATAGAATTTGAGTTTATTGCCTTAGAAAAGGCTAGAATTGAAGTCAAATGGCTAGGACATGTCCTAATGGATGTCCCAATGGGATAAACCTTCTCCACTAGTATTTATACATTGTAATAATCATTCTGCCATAGCATGAGCTAAATACAAAGATTACAATGGGAAAAGTATACATATTTATTTACGTCACAATATTGTAAAAAAAATCTTCTATATGATACCATAATATCAATGGATTATGTAAATTTATAGTTAGACTTGACCGACCCTCTAAAAAAGACATTAAATCAAAGACTAGTGAGCAACAGACCATTTACAATGAGATTATATCGAAACCAAAAATAAAGTGATCGATAACTGAACCTTCATGAATGATGATCTCGAGAAGGAAGTTCAGTGGAAAAACAAAGTCACTGGATGACTCAATGCACTAAAATATTTTGTATCTCATTATTTTGATGTAAACTATAACTTGCATTGATTAGTTAAATATGTTTTCTTAATGAATTGCATAGCCATTGATGGTGGTGATGTAGTTGTAATAAATACTTAATGATAGTCCAACTATATCAGTGTGGAGTAGGGTCGATCATGTTGAGGTTTGAGCTGATCTCTAGAGCACATATGAAATTTCATAGTAAGCGCATGGCCCAAGCCAACCATAAGAATGATAATTGTTTTTCTAAATGTCATGTGAGTAAGTGGCCTTTAATTAGACAAAATGAGAATGTGTCTGGAACATAATTCTACTAATCCTCTAGGGATTACACACATATACTATATGCTTTTGTTTTAAGTATCTAGTTCAACTAAATCTTATGAATGTCATTTGTTTAACTTCTTCAAGTGAGCACTTTTCAAAAATTTAGTAGTTTATTTTTGGAATAGTGAGGGATTGTTGTGTTTTGTGATATTTTAAATATAAAAGGAAAGAGATTTAGTCCCGTATGTGGGCTTTGTATAATCTATATCCTCCTTATATATGATTCATAATCCATTTGATATTTTAGGACCATATAGGACCTCAGCTTCGGACACACATGGTGGGGCAGCCTAGCTGGATTTGGGTCAGGCCAAACAGGAAACTCTTTATGTGACGTCCCTGGATTTTCTAAAACATAATCTAATGAGTGACGTCCAAATTGAAACCTCACCTCAATGAGCATCCCAATTTAAACACACCGCACTAGGCTAAGAAGAAAAAAAATTTGAGGAAGTCAGAAGGAAATAATAGTAGGACATGCACATGAAAAATAATAAAACCATACAACACATGTTCACCATTCAACATATAATTACATAATGAATTGTTACAACATTTGATTACATATTGAAAGGTAAACTTCTACATATACATGTACTACCACTAAACAACATGATCTTAAGACAACAGGTCCACATATATATCATCTCGCCACACAACTCTCAACTATCCTAGTTCTTCAAGAGCACATGTCAACACCTAAACAAGAGATTACATGTGGTACACGTAAGGACAATATTTAAGAATATTGTACTGAGTATGCCTACGTGTCTTTTGATATACCTCTCAATACTAAGCTTGGCAATAAGATAAAACTAATACTTGGTAGGTATAAAGAAATATAAGAAAAATCATATACTTGCACAAAGATGTTTATTAACAAAAGAGAATACATATTTTAAGCACATTTTCCATTATATATCAATGCATTAACTGCCGAATGTTTTAATGAATTCTCTAGACTCTCAAGGAGCTCAAGATAAAGGCCTTTATGATCGACTAGCAAAGAGTTAGATCATATGTACAATGTGACCGACTACCAAAGAGTTAAGTCACTTCCAAGCACTATACTATCAAAGAGTTTAGTGCTTTCATATAATGGAATAGGTATATTATGTTTTCATGTGTTAATAGCCATAAGTATGGAAAATCAAGCAAGATATCAAAGAATCATTTCATCCAATATCATATGCCAAGTGTTTACTACACATATAATGCAAGCATATTGTATAATAAGCCAAGTAATAGGTAATGGTGTACCTTGACCACATATATTCTAATCATCAAATATTCCTCATGTCAACTGTATCCTAGGTCAAACCCTGGTTAAAACAAGACCACATATACCATCAGGTTCTCATCATTTTACATCTCATCTTAACCCTAATATGCTTGTTTGGGTTTAACCTAGTCATTAGGATATTCTCATTTTTACTTGCATTCTTGTCTTAGAATTATCTTATTGATGTTATTTTCCAATTATGTTACATATTATGGTTCATCATCTGAACATTAGCTTCCATTGTATTTTGTACAACTATTAACCCTTGTTACATTCATTATAAAATCAGGGTTACAAAACATTTATTAAGGATCATCTTCATATAGCTTGAATTCCATGCATCTAACTGATATCGAAGTTACATATTAGTTTCCAGTTACTGATATGAGCATATTTTATAAATTTTGTCATTTAGTGATCATAAATGTATTTATTGTATTTTAATTAGGGTTATTAGCACTAATTTGGAATATTAAACAAATTACATCATTTTACATACAAACATCATCATCTTAGACCTCAGATGTATTTTGGATATGATAATATAGTTTCTGATGTAGTTCCAAATTATTCAATCATCATTAGTTTATTGTTATGCATAAAATTAGTATACATCTTACATGATTTCATCCAATTTTATGCATCAAAGTACTGATATTATGTACTCATGATGTTCTACATAATTTTTTGAGAAAAACAATACCTTATTTTTTGTTCTTCTTATAATCAAGCTATTTTCTATGATTTATCTAATATCTGTGCAATTACTAAACTATTTACCTCTTTCGGCCACTCAGGACCCGCCACATGGCCATTAGGGTTGGCGCAACTCCTTTGCTTGGCCTGCTGGGGTCCGATCGGGTCAGGGTTGGTTTGACTCGAGTTTGCCTCCTCTCTTTTCTAGTCCACGTGAAATTGAACCCCTTAACTCGTTGTCCGCCCTATGCCTGCACGTGAGTCCACAAGACTCAGTTCCCACGGTCGCCGCCTCACGGCTCTCCTCTGGAGATTACCAGATGTCGCTATCCTCTTTGTCATAGACCAAAAATGTAGTACCAGGCTTCGTATCTTCTCCCTCTCTGTCACCGGTAGGGTTACTACCTCTAGGGCCTCCCCTGTCTGTAGCTTTGGGAGCTCACCGGGATAGTCGCTGATGCCACAGTGGGAAAGGGGATTTCCCTCTTTACCTGACCCGACTTCATGGTTTTGCTTCCAGGAGTACCGCAACATCTAACTCAAGTGCTCTGTGACTCCAAAATGTAGTGGGAGGACCTTCTTCTACCCCTCCGAACTCAGTCTTCTTCTTCGATCAAACTCGATTTCTCTAGCCTCCCCATTAGCACAACATGCCATGAAAGCACTTGTGTTTGACTTTTTGGATCTCAACCATCCTTCACTAGTACTGAACCTTCTTTTCCCCTCTTCGATTCCTTCACACCAACTCTACTCTACTTTCGTTGTCCTTGTTTCCTACTGTTGTCGGGGCTAGAGGAACAGAAGGTATCAGGAGGTTTGTTTTTCCCTCCACCCGCCGCCAGTGGGCACACATGTAAGGGGTCAAACTGTTCATTCTAGTGATTCGAGATCAACTGCTCACTTAGCATACCCTCTCATTCCATGATGAGGGTATTGGGCATCATGGGAGATCCCTTCCCAGAGACTGATTGTAACTACTAGATAGAAGACAAAATCTCAGTTGCTGGTTCCTCGAGATGAAGCATATGCTATAGTGAATCCATGGCTAACCCCTTCTAATAGGGAGTGTGACACAACATGCCCAAAACTAAGTTAAATAATCATGTACATGGTGCCCTTGCAAAGCACACGGGTCTCTATTGAAATACAATAGTATCATATTACGTACAAAAGATGAGCATTTATTACATATATTTTGGTGTATACCACATACATCCATCTACTACAAATTTACAAAATTTTATAGAATTTTTCACACTTTTTCCATTGTTTTTTTTCTCATGTTCAGATTTAAAGTTATCAACAAGTTATATATTAATATTATCAATGTACAATAATCATAGCCATAAAGATTAACACAACCAATAGAGCCTTACTGTAAAATTGTGCATGTTTTGTAAGATACATGATTACTATAGCTATTAGTTACTGTAGCAGTTCATTACTGTAGCGATGTTACTATAGTAATCACTTATTTAGCATGGGTTAAGCCCAATGTAGTACAACAAGTACATGTGAGAATGTAGTGTTGTCCCTAGTGCAAATGGCAAAGAAGTTTTATCCCATATTGCTCACTCCTAGAACTTTTGTGGTTCTCATATGTAGGATCACATGGGGAACTACTGTCTAAAGGAGTCCTAGGAAGGAGGTATGCTCACCTCCTTGGTGGGTGGTATTACCACATCACAACGCACGCGTGCGCGCGTCACGCCACGCCTGGCCTGGCTGGGCTCGGGCTCGGGCTTGTGGATTGTGAAGAATGTCTTCCGTCTTCTTTCTCACTATGAGTGATGTGTCTGTTCCAGTTTATGCCGGATCAAGACTAGGAGAACGGTACCTATCTACAAGGATTGTCGGGCACTAATTTCTTTAAGTAACACATTTGTTTCTCAATGAACGATCTGGTTTGCGAATCTAACTCCAGTTTTTTCTATTCTCCTACTTTGTTTGAACTTCGTTTCTTATTTTGGATCTGCCTGAATTGTTAATTACATTACACCTGTTGCATTTGCATGAATGACAATAATAAATATTAACAACAGTCTTAAAGAAATCAGATTTCTGTCGTTAATTAACAATGGTCGGTCAGGGTGGTTCGGGATGTAAAATTGATACCAACAATATGCTTGAAAAATATATCGGTACCAACTTTTCCCGTGGCAGAGTCGGATGGAAATTTGGCTGAATATTGAGGGTTATGATCAGTACTTAGTTGAAACTGAACATGTATCTGATGAAACAATTCTTGATAATGCAAATATAATTGCTAATTGGAAGAAGGGTGATAAAATGTGCCGCAGTTTGATTCTATTTGGTTTAAATAATAAAATGTATGATTTTTACTCAAAGCCGCCAGTCACTACGTCCAAGGTTTTGTGGGAATTGTTGATTAAGAATTTTAGCACTGAAAATCAAGGTGTTGAAAAATACTACGTGTCTAAATTTCTTAAGTTTCAGATGGTTGAGGGTAAGTCAGTTTCCGATTAAACACATGATCTACAACTCCTAGTTCATGAACTCTCAGATGCCAAGATGGTATTGCCTGAGAAGTTCGTTGTAATGTCTATCATAGAAAAGTTCCCTAAGTCTTGGGAATCGTTTGGTATGTCTATGAAGCATCGCAAAGGGACACACACCATGGATGAACTAATGATGGATATTAATATACAAGAAGAACACTTAAAGGAGAAAGGGGTCAAGGTGCCTACTGATGCAAATCCAACTATTAATCTTACTTCTACGAAAAACACCAAAGATAAGAAATCTAAGAATGCATATAAACCCAAGGAAAAGATCTAAAAGAAATCGAAGAACAAACCTTGTTGGACTTGTGGATAGGTTGGCCACTGGAACAAGGATTGTCCTACTAAGAAGGCAAAGAAAGCTACTACATCTGCAACTGAGGAGACTATGGTCAACATGATGACTACATCTTTGAACCTCAATGATGGGTACGTGTCTATTAAACATGAAATCCTTTCTATTTTTGAACCACTTTATTGGATAATAGACACTGGGGCTAATGTACACGTGTGTGCTGATAAATCCTTGTTTATGTCTTACCAGGTCTCTCGAGGTCGGTCCGTGACTTTGGGTGATTCCATCTATGCAGAAGTCAAATGCGAAGGATGGGTGGACTTGAAGTTCCATTCGGGGAAGGTTTTGACTCTTAACAGGGTCAGACATGTTCCAACCATTCGACGCAATATCCTTAGTGGCGTCATATTAGTTAGGGAAGGTTATAGAGTAGACTGTAAATGTAATAAGGCTATTATTACATGCCTTCGTGATTCTTTGTTTTTTGGCAAGGGGTACTTATGTGATGTGGAGAACTTGTTTAAGATTCATGTTGAACCTATTTCAAATTCCGTTTTAAATTTGAATGATTATAGTTTTATTT
This sequence comes from Alisma plantago-aquatica, assembly GCA_963693085.1. NCBI lineage: Eukaryota > Viridiplantae > Streptophyta > Magnoliopsida > Alismatales > Alismataceae > Alisma > Alisma plantago-aquatica. The sequence goes on from OY856412.1 coordinate 800,070,061, forward strand.
GCATGAATCGTGTTTCATTCGATGTATGGCATTCACATTTGGGACATGTTAATGTTGCCTCAATGAAGCGTATGATGAATCTAAATTTGATCCCTGAATCTAAAATTAGCAACAATAAATGTGAAATCTGTGTACAAGCTAAATTGCCTAGGAAGCCTTTTCATTCTATGAATAGGAATTCGGAAATTTGGATTTAGTGCATACATATATCTATGAATTTAATGGTGTTGCTACAAGGGATCAAAAGCGTTATTTTATAACTTTTACTGACGATGCGAGTAGATACTGTTATGTCTTTTTACTTAGAAGTAAAGATGAGGCATTGGATAAATTTCAAATTTATAAGAACGAAGTCGAAACTCAAACTGGTAAAGTACTTGAGCGATTAAGGTCTGATAGGGGAGGAGGATACACCTCGAACTTGTTTTTGGAATTTTTCCAATTACATGGTATAGTTCATGAGGTCACTGCTCCTTATTCACCACAATCAAATGGGATAGCTGAACGTAAAAACTGAACCTTAATAGATATGGTAAATACCTTACTCCAAACATCTGGATTACCCAACTTTATGTGGGGGGAAGCTTTGAATACGGCTTGCCATATTCTGAATAGAGTTCCCCATAAACATTCAGAGAGTAGTCCGTTTGAGTTGTGGAGAGGACGGAAACTGAGTCTTAAATATCTTCTAGTGTGGGGGTGCCTTGCTAAGGTACTTGTCCCTGAACATAAAAGGAAGAAATTGGGACCGAAAACAGTTGATGCCATATTTTTGGGTTATGTAGAGACAAGCTATGCTTACAGATTCCTGATTGTAAAATCAAATATCTCTGGCATTGAGGTCAATACAATTGTGCAATTACGTGATGTAACATTCTTTGAGGATGTGTTTCCTATGAAAACTGGTGTGCCCAATGAAGTTTCTCAAGAAGATTCATTCACCACAGGTTCCATTCCCAAGCATGTGAAAAGGATGAAAAATGTGGGGGCGACTCAGAACATGCTATTTCTGAATCTGATGATTATGAAGAAATAGTTGAACCAAGGAGAAGTAAACGGCCTAGGACATCTAAGGATTTTGGAAGTGAGTTTCTCACTTACAATGTTGAGGATGATCCTGTTACTTTCAAACAAGCTATGGAATCTCCAGAAGCTAAGTTTTGGAAAGAAGCCGTTAATGATGAAATCCAATCAATTCTCTCGAATGGAACTTGGGAATTGGTGGATTTGCCTCCTGGTTGTTCTGCAGTTGGTTGCAAATGGATTTTTAAGAAGAAACTTAATGCATACTGGACAATCAATAAGTATAAGGCTAGGTTAGTTGCTAAGGGTTACACACAAAGGGAAGGAATAGATTATTTTGATACCTATTCACATGTTTCCCGTATGACCACAATCCGAGTGCTTATAGCATTGGCTTCCATTTATAATCTCTATATCCATCAGATGGATGTGAAGACCACGTTCTTACACAGTGATCTTCAAGAAGAGATATATATGGAACAACCTGAGGGATTTGTGGGTCGTGGGAATGAGCTAGTCCAAAGTGTGTAAACTTGTTAAGTCATTATATGTCTTGAAACAAGCCCCTAAGAAATGGCGTGAGAAGTTTGATTCTATGATATCATCATTTGGCTTTATTTCTAATGAATTTGATAAGTGTCAATAATGGATTCATTTTGTTATGCTTATACGTCGATGATATCCTGCTTTTTGGTTCCGATATAAAAGTAGTAAATGAGACAGAGTCATTCTTGTGTAGCAAGTTTGAGATGAAGGATATGGGTGTCGCTGATGTGATTTTAGGGCTTAAAATCATAAGGTCTACTGATGGTATACTCTCTCTCAGTCTCACTATGTTGAGAAGATACTAGAGAGGTTTGAGTACACATCACGTAAATTTGTTAAAACTCCATATGATTCATCCGAGCCCTTGTTCAAGAATGAGATTGGGGTTCCAGTGTCTCAATTACGATACTCTCAGATTATCGGAAGTTTGATGTATCTTATGAACTGTACACGTCCATACATTGTGTTTGCCGTGAACAAGTTAAGTAGATACACCAGTTGTCCCGACAAGACCCATTGGGAAGCTCTTGATAGAGTTCTAAGGTATATCAAGGGAACACATTCCCTTGGACTGCATTATGGTAAACATCCTTCCGTAGTCGAAGGATATAGTGATGCAAGCTGGATTGTCGTGAATTCTGGGAGTAATGGTGTCTCAGGATATGTATTCCTGTTGGGAGGAGGAGCTATTTCCTGGAGGTCTAAGAAATAGACCATATTGTCTCGGTCCACTTTTGAGGCAGAGTTGTGTGCTTTAGATGAAACTGGATTGGAAGTTGAATGGCTACATGGACTTATGTCTAGTTTACCTATCGTAATGAAGCTGCTTCCTGCAATTTCAGTTCACTGTGACATCACTACAACTATTGCTAAGATAAAGAGTTTCAAGTACAATAAAAAATAGCGTAGACACATCCAAGTCAGATTGAAATATGTAAGGGAGTTAGTGTCTAATGGGGTCGTGGCTGTGGACTACGTCGGTACCAAAGATAATACAGTTGATCCTTTTACTAAAGGTCTTACCTTGGCTTTAGTGGAAAAATCCAGGTTGGGAATGGGACTAAAACCCCTATAGATTTGCAGGCAGTAGCAACCCAACCCAAAAGAGTGGAGATCCTACAAATTGGGTTCAATGTGGTAATAACAAGCTGTCGGGTAAATCAGATGACACTATGTATTCATGTTTGATGCTTATTGCATCTGTGTGTCTATTCCCTGGGAAACCTGTTAGTGTCATGATTGCAAGTTAGTAAGAGAGTAGTCTCTTAATGGTGTCAAGTCTTAGGACATGATGTTAGTAGTACATCCTTGGAGACTCCAGCTAAGTGATTGATGTTGTGTAGGCCGCAACAGGAGAATTGGGTTGTTCTCTGTTATCAATCATGATATAAAATTTTGTATGCATGGCCTTAATGCATTGTTTTCTTTACTACCATGTCTTTATTGTGTTGTTACCAACCTATACTCTTGTACCCAAGGTTCAGGTTCAAGACTTTTGTTCACCTAGTTCCTACAGGGGTCACAGTTGGATAACTCAGGTAGATTCAAACCAAAAGGTATCTATTGAAAGTACATTATGGAGGACTGAATTGTAGATCACACTACATATTGGACTTTGTGGGGGATCGTTAGATAAATGATTATTGTAGCTATTAGTTACCGTAGCATCTCATTACTGCAGCGATGTTACTGTAGTAATCACTTATTTAGCATGGGTTAAGCCCAATGTAGTGCAGTAAGTACATGCGAGAATGTAGTGTTGTCCCTAGTGCAAATGGCAAAGTAGTTTTATCCGATATTGCACACTCCTAGAACTTTTGTGGTCCTCATATGTAGGATCACATCGGGCACTAGTGTCCAAAGGAGTCCTAGGAAGGAGGTATGCTCACCTCCTTAGTGGGTAGTGTTACCACATCACAATGCACGCACGCACGTGCCACGCCACACCTTTCCTGGCCTGGCTGGGCCGGGCTCAGGATCGGGCTCGGGCTTGTGGATTGTGGAGAATGTCTTCCGTCTTCTTTTATACTAGGATACAACTAAGTAATTAATTACCTGTGTAATTAATTGTTTCTTTCCTATTCAGATTTCTTAAGTGTTTCTCTTTTGCAGATTATTCCTTATTGTGTACAAGAGAAACTGAGTGTTTACGTCTCATTGGGAATAGGATTAGGGACGTGCGTGGCTATATATATGCCTCCGGTCATTAGGGTTAAACACACCGAAAATAGTCTTCTGCCGTCGTGTGTTTTGAGAGCCCTAATCCAGAGTGCGAGAGCTATCGTCCTGGAGTCACTTCATGGGGTCGTTCTCCTGTGCGAAGCGCGACTTCTCCTTCCCTTCACCGAGATGCAACTGTCAGGCGGTGGTTCCTGCGGTTGTTGTGTTGCGCCGGTGGTGGTGCAACGAGACAACGTCGACTGCGAGCGACGTGTCTGTTCCAGGTTCGTGCCGGATCGAGACTAGGAGAACGGTGCCTATCCACGAGGATTGCTGGCAGTGGCAGAACCAGAAAATTACATGGAGGGGGGCTGAAATCATATATGTGTGCATTTTAACACAAAGGGGGGCTGAGTCGAAAAAATATAAACATTAAGAATGGAACTTGAGTCTCTAGTTTTTGGAAACCAATTTTTTACCACTCCAACTAGCTCATTTTTTGTTAACTACTACGAAGTTAATGTATTTCATTACACGTGATCCACTACTTATATTAATTTTTTTGGGGGAGGGGGGGCTAAAGCCCCGGTAGCCTCCCCCTAGTTCCGCCCCTGATTGCTGGGTACTGATTTCTTTAAGTAACACATTCGTTTCTCAACGAACGATCTGGTTTGCGAATTTAACTCCTGTTTTTTCTGTTCTCCTGCTTTGTTTGAACTTCATTTCTTATTTTGGATCTGCCTGAATTGTTAATTATATTGCACCTGTTGTTGTTGCATGAATGACAATAATAAATATTAACAACATGTTTTGTACGTGCGTTAGGCAATTTAGTATTAAACTAGGTGTCACTATGTGCGCACACATCAATGTTCATGTGTAGTGAACAACAACTTTGACCAACTAGGTTAGAAAAATTCTAGAGTCTAAATCTGTTGTTTCGAAGATGCTGTCCGAGACACGTCATTATTAGTATTTATCGTACACATTCCTCATTAATTATTTAAGAGTTGATTCTTTGCTGAATGTATGACAAAGGTTGTCTGAGACATAATCTGGACAACAAGATTGGGACAACAGATTTGGAGGCGATCAACCACCCAGCTACCCTCTTGCCCACCAGGATATAAACCCTAACATCTTGACATAATTTTTTTTTAATTTTAAATAGGAGGGAAGCATGAAATTGGAAGTAAAATAAGATTATTTCCTCATAAATTTCAACCCATTATGAATTTTTCGTTGAAATAAAAAATATTAGATTCTTAGTAAACAAATATTTTTTAAGAAGACTAAAGTTGACATGACTTACTAAAAGAATAAAATGAGAAAATGTGGTAGTTTTGTTACATGGTACAATACACCATGCCTTGAGGTACAATACTCGTATTCTGAGTATATCCCTTATATTTCATAAAATAAAATAATTTGACTTCTTACAAAAATGCTTTTCAAAAAGATTAATGTCGACATATTTTAGAAAAAGAATAATATGAGAAAAATATACAACTTGTCTTTTGGGGCACATACTTCATTTTTTAGGTATAGTACATCAACAAATTTATACAATACACATGTTTTGATGTACATATTTGTATTTTGGGGTACAATACAACAATAAGTAAGATTGATGTCGTTTCAAGATGGGACTAATGAACCCCAAAATATGAATACCATACTTCAAGTAACACATACTATATAAAGTCAAAATACAGGTACTGTACCCCACAACACGGGAGTGATGTACCTTGAAATGAGTAATGTATCCAAAATTATAGGTAATATACTCCAAAAAACACGTACTATACCCCAACAATGAGTATTATAACCTAAAACACAATATTTATCTCAAAACAAGAAATAAACATTGGTAGTATACTCCTGAAATGGAAGTAATGTACCCCGAGATATGGGTATATCCTAAAATATTGGTATTATACTCACATATACATTACCCGTGTTTTTGAGCACATTACTCCCTTTTGTGGGCACAATAGGATGTTTACTTGTCAGTAATTGTACCCAAAATATTGGTATTGTACTTAAAAAATGGTAAAACACTTATATTAACTTCTTTATTACTATTATTTTTTTTCAGACTATGTTAACATTGGTCTTGCCAGAAAAAATATTTTTCATATGAGACTTAATGCATTTTATTTTGACAAAAAATTCAAAGTTATGAGTAAAATAATTTTTTTCTCTTTCTTTATCTCCTTTATTATTTAATAGGATTTGTCAACTACATCAGTAGGACTCCACCTCCCAATTACCTGGTGGGCGTATCGGGGTGTGTAGTGTTGCTCACTAAGTTAGTTGTATGTGTACTAATGTATTTGTATGTGTTTTGGTGGTAGTGTGTAATGGTGTTTCGGTATGGGTGACATATGTATCTAAATCTGAGTTTATACAACCGTTAACCTTGTGTAAACTTCTGGTGGCAGCTGGTGTGGAGATTCTTCCTATGACACAAGCTAAAAATTCAATTTTGTTTGAAGCAAAGTGGGTACTTTTTTTTTATGAAAAGTGGATTACAAGGAAAGTTTTTGTTCCCAAATTTTTTTCTGTAAAAGTTAAAATGAAAAAGAAAAAGAGTATGTTGTTGTCATTTTGAAAGGTGTAAGGATCATCAAAGTAATATCTAAAGCTAATTATTTGACAAGAAAGGACAAAAGATTTTGAAACATAAAAAGACTATTTTTAGTTGTCTTGACACTTATGTCAGAATAAAGAATGTGCTTGTTATAAAAGTGATGATTATTAATAAATATAGTGCTAATACTTTATTCTACTCTACTAAGCTCTGATTGGTTTGGTGTAAGTCATAAGTTACACAGAACTCATTTTCTGATAACTTCAGTTCGATTTCTGGAATTTAACTTCCATTCACTATCATGTGATTGGTTTGTTATAAGTGTAAATATGGAAATCATTAAAAAATAATGTTTCTTTTTTACTGTGTAAATATAACAAGGATGGCAAAGACATAAAAAAGAGTCATATTCGTGAATAATAATAATAAATTTTAATCATAATAACCTCAACAAGTAGTCATATTACAAACCTTGCTCTTTAAAAAAATATTTTTGAGTGGTATAATTATTTCTAATAAAAATATCGTGATTAAAATCACATTAATAATTTTATTTTACTTTGTATGTACAAAGTGAAAAAGTATTGTAATGTGATTGAAATCATGTTACAATATTTTTATTTTTCTTTGTATGCACAAAGTGAAAAACATTGCAAAGTGATTACAATCGTAATATAATATTTTATTTCACTTTATATGTACAAAGTGAAAAAATATTGTAATGTAATTAAAATTACATTATAATATTTTTGTTTCACTTTGTATGTACAAAGTAAGAAAATGTAATGTGATTAAACTCACATTATAATATTTTTATATCATTTGGTATGTACAAAGTTTTATAATATTACCCACAATTTGATTCGTCATTGTTTAACACAATATACGATATTAATTTTAATATATTATTCACACACAATCATAGCTAATTATTATTTTTGACATCAAGTTGTATAAATATGAAGAATAACAATATTTTAGTTAAATCATATTTTTTTCACATGGTTCAGCGTGTTATGTTTTTCATAATGTTTATATATTTTTTAGTTTATAAGTTGTATTGATAATAGTGGTTATAATGTAAAATGTTTTACATAGTAAAATTATAGTGTAGTATTTTGTCATATTATATTATGGCTTGGCAATAAATCATGTATAGACTTCTAACATTTATAGTCAGAAATAATTTATATGTATCATTTGTGAAGAATGAAGAATGTAATTATATATTTAAATGTTATTAATTGTTCCGAAACTCATTTTCTGCTCTTTTTAAGGCTTCGATTGGTTTGGTAAGTCATAAGTTAAATCATTTCTTAAAAACTCTAATTTAATTTCTAGAACTTAAGTTCCATTCACTTCCATATGATTGGTGTGTTGTAAGTAAATATGGAAATCAATCAAAAAATTAATTTTATTGTGTGATATATAAAAAGTAAGGACCAAAAAAATGGTAAAGAAAGAATCATGTTCGTGACTTATCAAAATAATTTTTAACCACAATAACCTCAACAAGGAATCATGATGCGGATGTCACTCCTTTAAAAATATTTTAATGTGATATGGTTATAATTTTTATAAAAATATTATGGTTCAAAGCACATTATAATATTTTTACTTCATTTTGTGTGTACAAACAATTGTAATGATATGCACATTTTATGTGTTTGTAAATATATATTTGGTTCATTATTATTTAACAATATGTACAACATTAAATTTTTAGTATATATTCTTCGCGTATGGTTAAAGTTCATTATCATTTTTAACATCTTATTATTTAAATGTGAGAAGTATAAAAATATGTTAAATAAATCATATATTTGTGACAGGTGCGGTGTGATAACATTTTAATAGTGTTTGTATATTTTTTATTTTATAGACCACAATGATAATGGTAGTTATAGTGTAAAATATTTGTGATGGCGCCACTTGTAGTGTACGGTGTTTTGTCATATTATGTTATGATTTTGACAAAAAAACATATCCACACCGCTAACATTCCATCATAAATATTTTACACCTATTATTTACAAAGAATGAAAAATATAATTGTACAAAAAATATTGTTAGTTGTTTCAGAACTCGTTTTCCGTTCTTTTGAGAGGGAGTTCAAGAACTCTATTTTGTAACTCTGTAAGTCACTGGAACTCACAGAACTCAAGTTCCAGCACTTACTTTAAACTAATCATGAAGAACTATTTTAAAAACTCCAGTTTATGAGTTTTCCGAACTAGTTACAACAAATCAATCGGAACCAAGAGAGAACTCAGAAACTACATTTTGTATGTAAGTTTGTAACTCGTCGGAAGTCACGTAACTCAAATTTCAACATTTATTTTAAATCAATCGTGAAAAACTGCTTTGCTTAATAAACTTCAGTTCATAAGTTTTCTGAACCGGTTATGTCTAATCAATCGGAACCAGTGACACCACTCGTACTCTCGTTCCTCATAACAAATGCCGCCCTAGATCTTCTCCTGTTTCTTTTCTTTTGGGTCCAAATCTCCTGTTCCGTCTGCCAGTTACAGTTCCTATTATAGCCATTAGGACTCTGCCACGTATCTAGCAGGGGTAGTGCACGGTCTGTATTTATAGCTGGCCTGGGAAAGGAACAAACCGGCAAACATGAAGTGCAGGAAAAGAATACACAAACGCTGCCCCTCGCGATTGTGGTTATCATTGACAATTAACAAGTAAAGAACGAAGCGGCAACTTGTTTTTTTGCCGAGATGGCTGGCCCATTGGTTTGTGATAAAGAAATTTCAACCACGTTGCCATGCTACATAACCAACGAAATTTTGTCATGTATACCGGTCATCAAGGTCGAAACGGATAGTACTTACAGACATTTTCTGCCAGTTCAACACTATTATGGTTAATAAATTTAAACAATGTATATCAGCCGTTGTTTGTTACTTAGTGTAAATGATAAATAAGACGTCACATGGGTTAGATAATCAAAATAAATTTAAGTAACATGTCACTTGAAATCCTTGCGGCAGAGAATAGATTTAGCTATCGTGGTTATATATTTCTCACAAAACTCCTCTTACATATTCCTCAATATATACAATGATATTTATGTACATGACATAATAGACTTTGTAAAAATAGTAAAAGATTTCATACATGTACTATGGACATCTTATCATCATGTTTATTTGTCATTGCTTCAGACAATAATTATCTCACACAAAATTAGTATATGACAACTAAACTTATCAAAATGGTATACCGAACACAACTTAAATATGAAAATTTATGTGGAGGTGTTTGAAACGATTTTTTCTTTTATTTTTAAAATTACAATTTAGTCCTTCTATCCATGTCATATTTGTATGTTGTTTTTATATTGAAGTTACATCCTCCGAGGAAGTGTCACTTACTAACACTTTTAACAACAGAAAATCTTTGTGCTTTGAGGGAACATAATAATTATGAAAACTGGTAACCAACTCTTACATATCATATATACAACCTTATAGGAAAACCATGTATAGAAAAAAATTGTAAGATTCATTATAAATTATAATAATAACTAACAAAACCAAAACTACAAAAAGTAGGCCAACTTCATTTAACACATGAATATTCCCTATCCATAATCTACTACACACATTGTTAAGGACACTGACGAAGAAGATCAATAAAAGAAAAGGAATAACGAAGGATCCCACTGTTGGTAAGGTATGCCTATAGAGCTAATTATAGGATGATTGATATGGCATAATTACCTAAAATGATTCGATTAATAATAACATGTATATAATGGCAAGCTTCTAATTCATCTGTTTCACTCAGTTATGAGATAATGAGGATACAAAGTGAATGTCTAGAGAATGATATTACTCAATGATGTATGTCTTCATGTATTATCTTTTTCAAAATGAGATCATACGAATGTTAAGAGTACATATACATATTCTCAATATGTCCCTAGTCGGTTGTTACTGTGGAAGACAGATAGATACCAGTAACACATAAGATTGGAGTATGAGTTGGTTGATGATTGAGTCTCACTAAGTCATGATATGGCAATATCAAACCAAGTACATAGATACATGTTAGGGAACAATGTATTCGATAGACCCACCATGAGAGTGACACATAGTTTTGGTGGTCATAGTCATATCTTATAGTGAAGGTGGTAATTGTGATTCTTAGACCTAAAATCACTACACTTGTCACATATTGTTGGGTACACGTTGAAATCATCATATGCAGTCATGAAACATGGGTTGTTATAACAGTGATAATTGGGTGGCTTTGACACATGGGGATAGACTGTGAGTGATAGATATGGGATTTGTCCCTCCTACTAGAGTATGATATCCTGGCCACTTGATAAGCGAGACTGAGAAACTCATACATATGTACATGTGAATCAATATATGATATTGAAGTCACATTATCTCTGAGAGTCTGCTCTATATTCAAGGAACATGGATTGAACATTGAGAGAATGACCTTCAATGCCTCGACTTCATCATAGATATTAGTGACAAAGGAATTATACAATCACTACAACACCTTACCCAGATTGTAGGTTGAAGTTGTTCTCCAACTTTCCATTCATTAGGGTAGCAGTGATGTGCGACTAAGCACCACTCTTTGCTTGTGATGTCATAAGCTAGTTATGAACATCCACTGCCAATGTGACATGTGACCTATAGGATAACACATATAGGAACTCATCTAGAAGAGGAGTTTAATCTTGAATGACAATTGGATTGATTACTAAAGTGTTTAGGTATTCAATTCACGGAACATATTGACTGATTGGCTAACCAAGACTGCCGTGCGACCATCTCACTGGATAAGATGACTATTTGGGTAAGCCAGACGAGTGTCTCAAGTAGTTGAGATGGCCGTTTGGAGGTCAGGCTGATCGAATGATCGAATTGGCTCATTTCTTCCCTTGAACCAACCGACTCAATATGATTGAATAGATCGGTTCATCTCAACTCACCAGATGTCCGTCTAGGTGAGTGAGATAGGTATCTAGCTCCAGTGAGATAGGTATCTCACTCGAGTGAGATGGCCCAGTTGGGGTCGAATGAAGATTTAGGATGTTTCCCGGATAGTTTTGATTGCATATACTTGGAAAGTAAGTAAAATTAATATGTATATCATTTGGAATCAAAATTGTCAAATTTGTGTGTGGTTAGAAAATTGCAAACAGTTGTTTGTCAGTGTGAGACGACCGTCTCACACCCCAGACGGCCGTCTGGGTGTTCCAGATGACCGTTTGGCATGACCTGTTGGCATCTCATAGGTTGAGAAAGTTCAAGTCCTTCCAGTCCTTTCCACTCTCATACAATGCCATACAAACTGAGAACTCTGACCCTAACCTTGCCTATAAAAGGAGGGTATTGGGGGATTCTCAAGGCACAACACAGATAACTGAGAATCAGTTCCTCTAACAACTGTTGTCCTTTCTAGTTGTGATAACAAAGAGATCCCAGAAAAGTTCTACCCAACAGTGAGGGATAGAAAAAGGGAGAGAACAAATGATAGTTTCCATTATGGGAGAGTAGGTTGGTAACTAATGCACTAATGGGAGGGACAACTCCTTATCCATTCTTGGTAACTGACATGAGTTCTAGTTGGTCCGTGTGGACTACTCTAGAGGAAGGAGTCTTTTGGCTGCTTCTCAGAGAGCAAAGTCAACTTACAATCCTTGGTGAGACTATTAGAGATGTTGCAGATAGCTGTTCATGGTGATGACCCGGGGATGTACATCCACCATCCAAGAGCAACTTGTCAGCAGTTGCAAAGAAGCGAGTTTTGTCATTGGACTTTCTCCAGGACCAGGTATAGCTTGCTAAAACCATCCTTCCTATTTCATAGTAGTTAACGTGATCTTATTATTATGGGAATACATACAGATAATTTTTTTTGTTTCCGCTACCCTACTCTGATCTGATATTTGCCAACAATTGTATCAGAGCCACACCAATTTACTATGTTTTAGGATAATCGAAATGATCAAATTTTTTATTTTATCATTTATTTGTTGCATATGATGTGATTATTTAAACTTCTCTCATATCTGTATTCGATCAAAGAACACATAATCCCAAACTAATATATATATATACATATATATACACATATATACATATATATATATATATATGCAATTTTACACACATCTCCCTAAAATCGGTTTTAAGTGGATGTGTAATGTGGTTATGGCCTATACCCTTTATCTGGGTCTGCATACCGAGCCTCTACCTCCCTCTTTCCAATGTAAAGTGAATGCTTTCCTACCTCTGTTCCCCTCGAATTTAACTCGAGGTTTCTCTTATTCAATGTAATAAAGTAGTAATAGGATAGTTTTTTTTCATGCAACAACAATGATTATGATCATCGCTGGTTGAGATGACCAGTTCATGAGATGAGCTAACCATTTGGAAGACCAAGGAGGACAAAGCGATGGAACCAGATGACTGCCTGGTGGACCAAACCAACCATTTAGAAGGAGTCCAAACATTGATTGGATAGGAGGCCACACGACCATCCTAGAAGACCCAACCGACCGTTTGGAAGGAATCCAAAAATGAGTTGGATAGTAGGCCGCACGACCGTCCCAGAAGGCCCAACCGAACATCTGGAAGGTGTTTAGACATTGGTTGTACAAGAGGACCAACTGGCCGCCCAAGAGGCAAGCTGACTGGTTCAAGGATTGAACTGATCTACCCAGATTGGCAAACATAGGTCTACACCAACAAGAAGTTCATACATGTGTTGTGATGAGTGACCAAGGTGGTAGTAATCCCTTGTGGCTCCAAAGAATTACAAGTAGATATGTCCATAACCATCATCTTTTTTTATATTGCATTTTTACATTGTGGGATATAGCATGTACACGATACATACTATATATGTGGTGATTGGATACAATATATGTATATGTATGATATATATAAAACCCCCCAATATTAATTCTAAGATGCTTTTTAATAGCAATACATATGAAAAGCTTGTTCGTGTTGGGTATTAGGGGAGACAGAGAAGGCAGCGGAAACAAAAAAAAAATCTTCTCCTCAAACCCAGAACAAAGGAAATGCGTCAACGTCTGTACAATAGGAAGGATGATTTGTGGAGGCGTACCTTGTCCCGAGGCTTGCTCGGCGACGTTACCTCGCGGCTTGTGCGGTCTTCACCTCTGGTCTTAGACGGTGTCTGTGCAGCTCTTGGTCTCACCAGGACTGTCGGGATTGACAGTTGTGCTCCGAGCGGCAGAAGTCTCCCACCTCTGAAGTAGTCCACACGGACCACCTGGAACTCCGATCTCCTTGTCTCATAAGGAATCGAAAGGAGTCGCACCCTCCTATCGGCACACTAGCCACCGACACACTCTCCTGCCACCAGTCGCTTTCTGTAGTTGTCTTTCCCTTGTTGTGCCTCCCTTATCGGGTAGCACTTTCTCGAGCTCTCTCGGTTACCAAAACCATAGAGAATGACAACTTTACAGAGCAACTGGTGCACTAAGTTGTACTTTTAAGAAGCCCCCACTACCACTATATATATAGGAGGGTCATGGGACAGGGTTCTCTATCCCGGGCAATGCAAGATTAATGTAAGAGTAGAAGGGTTCGAGATTTTCCATAAAACAACCAACTACGCCACCTGAACCGATCATTTCATGCATGAAACGGTCGGTTGGGGAGTTGAGCCGATCGGTTCACACCTCAACCGATCGGTTGGGGAACCTGAGACGATCGGTTCACTTCTGAGCGGATGGGTCGTGGTCCTGATCCTACTCAAATTGACTTTCAAATTTGTTTCCGATTAATCAAATATTAATCCTTGTCCAAATTGAATTTGTACAAGTGAAACAAATTATATTTGTAAAATCGACTTTCCAAACGATCTCCGTTGGTCACATGAGCTGACCGATTCAACAATTGAGCCGATCATCTCATTGCACATGAGTCGATCGTCTCACCAGTTGAGCCAATCGATTCACCAACTTGAGCCGATCGGTTCATCTTATGAGCCAATCGGTTGGAAGTGTAGATTGTGCAAAATCAGTCAATCGTAGTTTCAATCAATCTGATACTCTAATCAATTGGTCCAACACCTTAAACACTATGATTTTGAGCTATCAATCAACTGAGTGTTTAATTGAACTACTAAACTCCTTTAGTAATCAATCTAAACATGATTTGTGGACAAACTCCTTTTCCAAGTTAAATCCTATGTGTGGACCCTGCATGTCCATTTCATGTTGGTAGTGAAAGTCCATAACACTTATGACTTCACAAGCAAAGAGCGGTGCCTAGTCACACATCAGTGCTACCCAAGTGAAATAGAAAGTTAGAGAACAACTTTCAATCCTACAATCCGTGAATGGTGTTACAGTGAATGTATAATTCCTTTGTCACTAATGTCCTGAATGAACTCAAGGCATGGTACAATCATCCTTTCAACGTTCCTTCATTTCCTTGATCTCATAGCAGATTGGGTGAGATGTGTGTGACATCAATATCACATATTGATTCACACATGCATGCGCATGCCTTTCTCAATCCGACTCATCAAGTGGCCATGGACATTAAACTCCCTTAGGAGGGATAAATCCCATATCTATCACTCACCCCTCAGAAACCCCATGTGTTACAGTCACTCAATCATCACTTTTATAACAACCCATGTTTCAGGACTACGTTTGATGATGTCAAGGTGTACCCAACAACATGTGTTGAGTGTAGTGATTTTAGGTCAAAGAATCACACTCACCACCATCACTGTGAGAGATGACTGTGACTACCAAATCATGGTTCCATGTGTCACTCTCACGGTGGGTCTGTCCGGTACACTTGTTCTCTAACAAGTACCTATGTGCTTGGTTTGATATCACTATATCATGACTAATGATATCCTGTCATCAACCAACACACAATCTAGTCTTTAGTGTTATTGATGTCTATGGTTATTTCCACAATAACAACTGACTAGGGACTGAGCAAGAATGCATACTCTTAACATTCATATGTTCTCATCATTTAGGTCCTCAACCCAAAAGCATACGTCATCGAGTAAAACAATTCTTTAGACATCTATCATATTATACTATCATCTCAGAAACAGTTAAACATATAGATCGGAAATTGCCTTTATTATTATTCAAATCATTTACAAAGTATCCCATTACAATCATCACATGCTATATGGGCATACGTACCAACAGACTCCCACTTTCACTTAGAGCCAGTCACCTAGGAAGCTCAGTCCTTGTGACCTAGCATGACCATCATGCTTCTGCTGAGAAAGGGGCTTAGTCAGTGGATCAACTATGTTGTCTTCAGTTGGTACTTTGCAAATCTTCACAACTCCTCGCTATATGATCTCTCATATGAGATGGAAGCGCCACAGTATGTTCTTGGACCGCTGATGTGATCTGGGCTCCTTAGCTTGAGCAATAGCTCCATTATTGTCACAATAAAGCTCAATTGCATCACAGCTACTGGGAACTACACCAAGTTCAGAGATGAACTTCCTGATCTACACAACCTCCTTTGTTGCATGTGAAGCAGCAATATACTCGGCCTCTGTAGTAGAATCGGCAACTGTTTCTTGCTTGGAACTCTTCCAGCTCACAGCTCCATTGTTTAGGCAAAACACAAATCCTGACTGTGATCTGTAATCATCTTTGTCAGTTTGGAAGATTGCATCGGTGTAACCTCTTACAACCAGTTCTTCCTCGCCTCCGTATATGAGGAACTGATCCTTAGTCCTTCACAAGTACTTGAGGATGTTCTTTATGGCTTTCCAGTGAGCATCCTCGGGATCTGACTAGTACCTGCTCATCATGCTAAGAGAATACGAGACATCTGGGTGTGTGCACAACATAGCGTACATTATGGATCTGATGGCTGATGCATATGGGATCCCATTCATACACTCCCTCTATTCACAAGATTGGGGACATTGAGCTCTAGAGATGGTAACTCCATGTGACATGGGGATGTAGCCTCTCTTTGAGTTCTCCATGTTGAACCGCTTCAGCACTTTGTCAATGTACGTGCTTTGACTTAATCTGATAAGCCTTTTAGATCTATAGCTATAGATCTTAATGCCTAGAATGTAGGATGCTTCTCCTAAGTCCTTCATTGAGAAAGTATTCCCAAGCCAAGTCTTTACCTTCTCTAAGACTGAGACATCATTCCCCATCAATAGTATGTCATCCACATACAATATGAGTAATGTGGTCGTGCTCCCACTAACCTTCTTGTACACACAAGGTTCATCTTCATTTTGAATAAAGCCAAACACTTTGACTTCCTCATCAAATTGAAGATTCCAACTCCGAGATGCTTGCTTCAATCCATAGATTGACCTTTGTAGCTTACAAACTTTATTGGCGTTCTTTGGATCTATAAAACCTTCAGGTTGTGCCATGTACACATCCTCATTTATATTCCCATTAAGTAATGTGGTTTTAACATCGATTTTCCAAATCCCATAGTCATAGTAATCTGCAATAGCAAGCATAATCCTAATGGACTTAATCATGGCAACTGGAGAAAAGTTTCATCATAGTCAACACCTTAAACTTGTCGGAAATCCTTTGCAACCAATCTGCCTTTATAAGTTTGCTCATTGCCATCCATTTTGGTCTTCTTCTTGAAGACCGACTTGCACCCTATGGGTTTTACCCCTTCAGGTGGTTCCAACAAAGTCCATACTTTGTTGGAGTACATGGATTCCATCTCAGATTTCATGGCCTCAAGCCATTTCTTAGAATTTGGCCCCTCCATAGACTCTAGATAGGTAGTTGGATCATCATCTATGATCAAATCACCACCTTCCTAAGTCACAAGGTATCCAATACTCTTAGGTTCAAGGCGTGTCCTACTAGATCTATGAGGTCCTTGTGTTACTTGAGGAGACTGAGATTACACAACACCTTGTGAATCTCTATGTTCCTCTTGTACATCTACTGGTTCAATGTTTTCTTGTTGGGCTTGAACCTCTTCAAGCTCTATTTTCCTCCCACTATTTCCTCTGGAAATAAATTCCTTTTCTAGGAACATAGTTGTCCTAGCAACAAACACTTTGTTGTCAGTAGGGTGGTATAAATAGTATCCCCTCGTTTCCTTGGGGTATCCAACAAAATAACATTTATCGGACTTGGGTCCAAGCTTATCAGGAAACATTTTCCTGACGTAAGCCTCACAACCCCAAATCTTAATAAAAGACAAATCGGGTTGCTTCCCATGCCATATCTCATATGGCGTCTTTTGAACCGATTTAGACAGTACTCGGTTAAGTGTAAACGTGGCAGTTTCAAGAGCATATGCCCAGAAGGAAATCAGAAGATCAGCAAAACTCATCATTGATCGCACCATATCTAGTAATGTGTGATTCCTTCTCTCAGACACACCGTTATGCTATGGTTTTCCAGACAGAGTCCATTGTGATATAATACCATGGGCTCGTAGAAGGTCCTCAAACTCCTAGCTTAAGTATTCTCCACCTCGATCAGATCGAAGTGCTTTAATACTTTTACCAAGTTGGTTTTGTACTTCATTCATGAAATCCTTGAACCTTTCAAGGGTTTCTGACTTATGTTTCATCAAGTACACATAGCCATACCTACTGAAGTCATCAGTGAAGGTAACGAAGTACTGATACCCACCTCTGGCATTAGTTCTAAAAGGCCCACATACATCAGTATGTATGAGTCCTAATAGATCACTAGCTCTCTCAACTTTACCTGAAAAGGGAGTCTTGGTCATCTTGCCCAACAAACAAGATTCACATGTCTCTATTGATTCATAATCAAAAGAGTCTAGATAACCATCTTTATGGAGTCTAGAAATGCACTTCTCATTTATGTGCCCTAGACGACAATGCCAAAGATATGTTTTATTTGAGTTATTGGGTTTTTGCCTTTTGGTGTTTACATTGTATACACTTGTCTCTAGATCTATCAAGTATAGACCATAAGACATTGGGGCACTTCCATAAAAGATCCCATCTTTTGAAATAGAACACTTTCCATTCTTAATAATAAATTCAAAACCATCCTTGTCCAAGCAAGAGACGAAAATGATATTCCTATTTATGGCAGGTACATAATAGTAGTTCTTCAACTCTATTATTAGCCCACTAGGTAGAGTTAACTCATAGGTTCCTACGGCACTAGAGGCAACTCTTTCCCCATTGGAAACAGGTACTTCAACCTCACATTTCCCTAAAGGCCTACTTCTTTTAAGATCCTTCACATTTGAACAAATGTGAGATCCACATCCGGTATCAAGTACCCATGACAAAGAAGTAGTAAAGTTAATCTCTATCATGTATACACTAGAAGTAGAGATCTATATCTCTTGCTTCTTCTTCCATCGTTCCTTCCATCCTCTCCATGTTTTGAGCGCAGAAGATTCTGACATTGGTTTGGTGAGAGAACCCTTCTCTCCTTCACCTTTGTCTTTAGACTTTGTTCTATTAATCTCCATCAATGAACTATCCTTCTTCTTAAGAACACATAGAGTGGATTCAAAGGCTACCAGTATATCTTAATTGTGCAAAACACTTCTCACAATCCCAAACCAATTATGGAATTTATTCTCAATTAATTTGCCCATTTTAAAAGATGATTCTTTTGCCATTATACAAGAGAAAATTGCATTTGTCAAAACTCCTTTTGATTTGATTTGATTTGAATAAAATTTAACAGTAGTTAATTATGCCTTTAATTAATTATCACTCCCACTATTTTGATTCAAATTGACAACCCTCACAATGAATTCAGAAGATTGCAGTTACAATCTTCTAGCGGGTCAAGATCATGAAATCCTCTGAGTCATGGACCAGCTAGGGCTGTCACCCACAACTCAGATATTCCTGGTAGGCAACTTTTGACAATTGCATCATATGAAACTCTTGAAAGATGTCATGCACAACTCCTTGCCATGATCACCTCCATGCCTCAAGGTGCTAGATCCTATCTAGGTCACCTTGTTAAGTCCGACCTAAAGCCAACACGATGAATATGCACCCTACTAGGGCAGACCCACATATCCATCCTTCACGCTTCCATGAGATAGACGGTGCACCACTCTAGGGCGTGCCCACACTTGGCCGATCAAGCTTTTTACGTGTGTCGCATTTGGAAGGCATCTAAAACTTTGATATTTAATGAGGGATTTGGTTTTATAGGTACATATACATATCCAATCACCACAATATAGTAAGTATCATATACATGCTATATCCCAAAGAAAACATGTGAAATGATAAAAGCAATGATTATGGCCATCCTAATGTGATTCCTCGAGCCAAGAGGAACCACGGTCATCTAGGTCCACATAACATGCAACCTTTACAAGATGAACTTTGTGCTTTGCCTTTCTGGGTTTGATCAACTCATCGCCATGATTGATCTGCTTGCCATCAGGTTGTTCGGTTGGGTGCCACCAGCCGATCGAATGGCACCTCCAGCTGATCGGTACACTGGTCGTCGTGCATCTCCTCAGGCCACCACCCGCTCATCTTGCTCCACGAACCGGTCATCAAGATGTCTGCCGTTCATTGACATAACAAGAAATAAGATTCTATCGTATTTAAATTTGTAAAAGGAAACCCTGAGTCACATTCGGGGGGAGCAAAGGTAAGAAAGAAATCTTGAGTTATCTTGAGTTACATCATGAATATGAGATAGGGAAACGGTGCACAGACTGAGATGCAAGCAACCACATTCAACCAAGCACACACAAACATATGGTTTATTGGCCATAACCATGTTATACATCCACCACAAAACTCGTTTAAGGGTAGCGCGTATCGAGTGCATTCATATTACATATCATATATGTATATTGGGATTTGTGGATTTATGATTGGACATGCATAAAGCCAATTTTATTCGCATCGTATGCAATAAATAAAGGCGACAAACTAAAATCAATCATATCGATAATCCTAAAGTATAGAGCAGTTGACGTGGCTCTGATACCACTGTTGGGTATTAGGGGAGACAGAGAAGGCAGAGGAAACAAAAAAAATTTCTTCTCCCCAAACCCAGAACAAAGGAAACGCGTCAATGTCTGTACAATAGGAAGGATGGTTTGTGGAGGAGTACCTTGTCCCGAGGCTTGCTCGGCAACGTTATCTCGCGGCTTGCGCGGTCTTCACCTCCGGTCTTGGATGGTGTCTGTGCAGCTCCTGGTCTTACATGGACTATCAGGATTGACAACTATCCTCTAAGCGGTAGAAGTCTCACACCTCTGAAGTAGTCCACACAGACTACCTGGAACTCCGATCTCCTTGTCTCACAAGGAATCGGAAGGAGTCGTACCCTCCTATCGACTCACTAGCCACAGACACACTCTCCTACCACCATTCGCTTTCTACATTTGTCTTTCCCTTGTTGTGCCTCCCTTATCGAGTCACTTGCTCGGGCTCTCTCAATTACCAAAACCAGAGAGAACAACAACTTTACAAAGCAACTGGTGCATTGAGTTGTACTTTTAAGAAGACCCCACTACCCCTATATATATAGGAGGGTCATGAGACAGGGTTCTCTATCCCGGGAAATGCGAGATTAATGTAGGAGTAGAAGGGTTCAAGATTTTCCGCAAAATAACCAACTGTGCCACCTGAACCAATCGTTTCATGCATGAAATGGTCGGTTGTGGAGTTGAGATGATCGGTTCACACCTCAACCGATCGGTTGGGGCACCTGAGCTGATCGATTCACTTCTGAGCCGATCAGTTTGTGGTCCTGATCAAACTCAAATTGACTTTCAAATTTGTTTCCAATTAATCAAATATTAATCCTTGTCCAAATCGAATTTGTGCAAGTGAAACAAATTATATTTGTAAAATTGACTTTCCAAATGATCTCCGTTGGTCACATGAGCCGACCGGTTCAATAATTGAGCTGATAATCTCATTGCACATGAGCCGATCATCTCACCAGTTGAGCCGATCGGTTCACCAACCTGAGCCGATCGATTCATCTTATGAGCCGATCAGTTGGAAGTGCAGATTGTGCAAAATCAATCAATCACAGTTTCAATCAATCTGATACTCTAATCAATTGGTCTAACACCTTGAACACTATGATTTTGAGATATCAATCAACTGAGTGTTTAATTAAACTACTAAACTCTTTTAGTAATCAATCTAAACATGATTTGTGGATAAACTCCTTTTCCAGGTTAAATCCTATGTGTGTGATCCTGCAGGTCCATTTCATGTTGGCAGTGAAAGTCCATAACACTTATGACTTCACAAGAAAAGAGCAGTGCCTACTCACACATCAGTGCTACCCAAATGAAATAGAAAGTTGGAGAACAACTTTGAATCCTACAATCCGTGAATGGTGTTACAGTGAATATATAATTCCTTTATCACTAATGTCCTGAATGAACTCAAGGCATGGTACAGTCATCCTTTCAATGTTCATCCATTTCCTTGATCTCAGAGCAGACTGGGTGAGATGTGTGTGACATCAATATCACATATTGATTCACACATGCATGCACATACCTTTCTCAATCCTACTCATCAAGTGGTCATGTACATTAAACTCCCTTAGGAGGGACAAATCCCATATCTATCACTCACCCCTCAAAAGCCCCATGTGTTAAAGTCACTCAATCATCACTTTTATAACAACCCATGTTTCAGGACTGTGTTTGATGATGTCAAGGTGTACCCAACAACATGTGTTGAGTGTAGTGATTTTAGGTCGAAGAATCACACTCACCACCATCACTGTGAGAGATGACTGTGACTACAAAATCATGGTTCCATGTGTCACTCTCACAGTGGGTCTATCTGGTACACTTGTTCTCTAACAAGTACCTATGTGCTTGGTTTGATATCACTATATCATGACTAATGAGATCCTGTCATCAACCAACACACAATCTAGTCTTTAGTGTTATTAGTGTCTATGGTTATTTCCACAATAACAACTGACTAGGGATTGAGCAAGAATGCATACTCTTAACATCCGTATGATCTCATCGTTTAGGTCCTCAACCCAAAAGCATATGTCATCAAGTAAAATAATTCTTTAGACATCTATCATGTTAAATATCATCTCAGAAATAGTTAAACATACAGATCGGAAATTGCCTTTATTATTATTCAAATTATTTACAAAGTATCCCATTACAATCATCACATGACTTGCTCCATGGGCATACGTTCCAATAGTTCTAATAAGTGTAGGTTACACCTTTGCGTGGTATGTCATCTACCTTGTGGAAGTGTGATGGTAATAATATAGGTTTCACCTCTGCGGAGTGCATTATTATCGTATTGGCTATTAGGTCAGGCTTAACTGGTGATTATTCAAGCGTATGGGCCCAGATGCATGCAATGGTTAGGAAAGGAGTTGCATATATCATCTATCTAGAATTTCATATGATGTATTTGGCAAAAGTTTCCTACCTTGTTGATTGATTGTGTTTGCAGTGTTGATCGGGCCATAGTTGAATTATCTTGGGTCTGACTCATTAGAAAATTGTTCATTGTAATTTTCTGAATTGATACTTCACATTTGTCAATTTGATTAAAATAATGATAATGATAATGAATTAAAAACCTAATTGGTTTATAATTATTGTGTGCGGAGCGGGCTCTGGCTCTGGCGATTGCGATTGCGATCGCGACCTAGGTGCCCCCGCATGGCGTCCCAGCTTGGGGGAGGGGTCAAGGAAGCCTTTACTTGCCACCTTCTCCCCCCAGGCCTCTTCCTCGGTTCACTTCTTCCCCGTCTTCTGGCGCATGCCTTTCTCTGGGCTTCCTCTGGTCTCTCCTCCGTTTGGTGGCAGCTGTGGCAGGTCCGGATCTCTGATCTGGTTTTCCCGCAGTGGCTGTTCGGAGTGGCGAGCTGGGAGGCTGGCGAGCCGGGCTCCTGCTTCTGGTGCTTTCTGAGGCGGCACCCTCTCCTCAGTCTTGTTCTCTTCTCTTTTCTTGTTTTGCTTTAGTCGATCTTGGTTTGGGCAGGTTGTTCTGCCTTTTTCCTTCTTGTTTCTTTCCAGTTTCGGTCTGGGTTGGTGTCTCCTTGGTCGGGCGGTGGGCTACTGTGCCTCTGTGTGTGCAGAGGGTAGGTAACAAGTAGGGGTCCCGGTCCGGGCGGAGCTTCTTAGCCTCTCCTTCCTCCTTCCCTCTTTTGGCACGGTAGGTTTAGGTTTGTTCAGTTTGGTTGTTTATCAGTGGTAGGTGTCTTTTGTTTTTGTCTCCACCTATCGATTTCTGTGGTTGTCGTTTGTGGATCGTGTCGTGCCTTGGGTTCCTTCCTGGGCAGACGGGGAGGTCGGGCACCCCTTGGTGCTCCAGGCTGAGGAGGAGTAAGCTGGGTTTGGGCTTTATGCGGGTCTTCCGCCCCCTGTTCGCAGTGGTGGTCGGTAGTGGTGGTGGAGTTCTTGGCACTCTCTACTCCCCGCCTTTGTATCCGCATGAGCCATCCTTCCTCTGTATCTGCATTGCTGGGGTTTGGCCTCCTTTCCAGGTCTCCTGTTTGGTGCAACCTTTGTGCTCGTCACTGGTAGTTGGGTTTCTTGTCTAGTGTTGGGTAGGTGTTGTGTCTGTGTTTTTTGGTCAGTGTTGTTGCTTTATGGTCGAGCTCTTTGTCTGGTGATCTTGCGTTGTCTTCATGATGGTAATCTTAGTAAGTGGCTATGCTAACTCCTCTCAAGATGTACTCACAAGCTCTTGTAGATTGATGAATTCCATCCCAGATAGCTGTTTGAGACAGCCACTACAAGAGGTGGACGGTGCAGAAGCGTACCTATCGCATCCCAGTCTGAGCTTTGTGTTATGTCTTTTCACAAAAGGAGTTGCTGCTTGGTTACTTGTTGAGAGATGTCTATCTTGTAGATGCCGTATGGCTTACTTTTAATGATATTGAGATATTTTAAAAAAAACATAATTATTATCACCCACTTTAATAAAATCAAATCAAATCAAAATGAGTTTTTGACAAAACTACAAATTCTTTTGTAGAATCAAGTATCAACAACAAACTATCACTTTTCTCTATTATCGGTCCTTGAGAAGGACACACTTATTGAGAACAACTTCTACGACTGGTTCAGGATGCTGAGAATTGTTCTCAAGTAGGAGCACAAGCTCTATGTCCTGGAAACTCCAGAACTAGAGGAACCGGATCAAAATGCTCTAAGGGTTGATAAGGATGCTTATAAGAAGAATATTGAAGATGTGTGATGTCAAGTGTCTGATATTATGCTCCATGAACCATGAGTTGCAAAGGCAACATGAGAACATGCGGCAATTGAGATGGTCACACATCTCAGGAATATGTACCAAGATTAGGCAAGACAAAATATACGATGTCTCCAAGGCATTATTCAAGTAAAACATGCTAGAAGGAGATCCAATAGGTCCTCATATACTCAAACGCATTGGGTATGTGGAGAACCTTGCTAGGCAGGGATTCTCCTTGGGTCAAGAGTTGGCCACTGACGTGATTCTACATTCTCTTCCAGAGTCATATAGTCAGTTTGTCATGAACTACAACATGATTGACTTTGACAAACCGTTGATAGAGTTGTTAGGCATGTTGAGAACAAATGAGACACAAATGAAGAAAGACAAGCTCAAGTTTGTGATGATGATCAACAAGACAAAGGGGAAGTCTAAAGGCAAAAGCAAATCTAAGAAGAGTTCTAAAGCTATCTAGAAGCCCAAGTCTTTTATATCTCAAGGAAAAAGGTGGAGGAAAGAAAAGAGGCAATTCTCACCATTGTTACCATCCTGAACATTGGAAGAAAAATTGCCCACTCTGGTTAGAGGAACTAAAGAATAAGAAGGATGGAACTGAGGCCTCTACTTTAGGTATAAAGAATATAAGATAAATTTGATTACTTATTAAGTTTTTATATATGATACTAGTTTAGAGATCTGACATACATATGTGCAAGATCTGACAAGAAGTAAAAGTCCTCATAAAAGGACAAAGATAGACAAGGCGGAATAAGTGTTGCAAAATCCATAGTCTATATTTAAATGTATCTTAGCCAATGGGCATGAAATAGAGAACTGCTATTTCATTATGCCATTAGAATAGAAACATTTTCTTTATGCATCTTGCAAGGACACATATGATTATCAATAAAGATTTCTTAATGCTTCTATTTCAAAATATATGATCTTGTATGGCATTGGCCCAAAAAACATCTTGAGATATTTATGAAAAATGATCCAAAGATGAATGTTTATAATTTTTATTACCAAAGGATTATAACTGATAACTCAAGACTATCATTAGCATTAGTCATCTTGTGCAAATTGGAGAATTGCATGCTTGGAATACATATTGATGATTGATCAAGATTCCCTTGGTTATTGAACTTAAGGAAACATGTAAGTCTTATTCACACACAATATGACATGACACCCTTCACTAGATGTAGTGGGAGGATAAGTCTTCTGTTAGACCTCATACACATGATGCATGGAGATATTATGGATGAATTCTATAGATATACTTCATTTCATTTACTAGTAATATAATGATGTACTCACTAAATAGAAACATAAATCTCTTGAACTATTCAAGGAGATTATAAATGAAGTATAACTTTGATGAAATTATTAAGAAACTTTGCTAAGATCAAAGGTTGAAATACTTTCCATCAATACCTTGAGAACCTTCTAAGGAAAGAACTGTGATAATGTATCACAAATCATATCTATCTAAACATGATGATATGTTAGATTGAACGAATTGTACCATGATGAGTCATGGTATAATTAATCAATTAATATAGTCTTCTTATATACTCATAAATATATACCTATCAATAAATCATGTACCATATGAATAGTTTATCTAGACATCATATATGATGTAATTTGGGAGTGTTCCAATATGTCTAATGGATTGAAACTATTATTGAGAAAGTAATTTCTTGAGAGGGTTTATCCACAATCCATAATTGATGATTATTACTATTAATCCCAATCTAATAGAATTTTTTTTCTATTATTAGGATTACTAAATTCCTAGAGATCTAGTGGGAGTAAAAGTAATACTCAATTATTTGAGGCCAACAAAGAGGTACAATGAGAACAATGAGAATCCCAAGTTTTTGTGGAATCTCAAGTTCATCATGTAGCATATAATAAATTTGAGATTGGAGGATTGTGAATCCAATAATTTAGATGGGTTGTTCATACAAGATGAGCCAACTAGTCAACTAGAAGCTACTTCTGAGCTATATGGAATCCATGTAAGCTAACAAGGTAGAACCTTGATAGATCCACCTAAAGGGTAATACCGAAAGGGTGCATTAAGGTATTATGGAAAAGACCCACATGGATAATATAAAATAACAAATTGGTTGAATGGTTTTTCAAATCATCTCAATTTGTTGAACATGATAGAAATTCCGTTGCCAATTGTTAAGCTTGTTGTTGTAGTAATGGACTATGAGATTTGGCATATGAACATAAAATTGGATTCCTTAATGGAATACATCATAGGATGTGTACATGACTTAGTCTAAAGGGTTTTATAACTTCATAAAGGAAAATAAAGTCTCTAAACTACAAAGGTCAATCTAGGATTGAAATAAGAAACTTGGAAGTGGGATCTTTTCCTTTGACCCGATAGTCAAAGAGTTTACTTAAGTCAAGATAAAAGATGAAATTTGTGATTAGAAAATATTTTGTGGGAGCATATATGAATATTCCACAAATGATGAGGAATGACATCTCAATATTGTAAATATTGAGAACTGGCATGAAAACCCCTTCAGCAATGAGGGATAAGATGAAACATCTTATGAGATAAGGATTAAGACCTATGAGACAGTTCTTGAATGTTTCACAATGGAAGTTTGAACATGTATAATAGCAATGTGTTGAAAGAGTTCAACACGAATGGATTCAATAAAGGATAATCCAAATTAGTCTCTTATGAACCATATTTTCCAATTGTTGTGAAGAATGGAAATATCATAAATAAGATTCCATGGGCCAACCCCAATAATGGATGTATCATGTAAGCTATTGACATACTTATCCCATATAATCTTATATGTATTGAACATCACAAGATGATAGTAAATTCCAATAAAGGTTATTGGAATGTCATAAAAGATATCTATTAATACTTATGAAGTACTTAAGGATAAGATTGCTAGTTAGAGATTATAGCAATAAAAGGAAGAGTTGGATGAAAAGGGTTGCATCGATGCAAGCTTCCATAGTGAGAGAAGTGATCAAAAATTAAAATATATTTGATTTAAAAGGAGAAGTATTGATTAATTGGAAATTTTCCAAACTAATAGACTTTAATTCTACTGTATAAGAGAAGCTGAGTATACTTGTCTTGTGAACATAGAGTGATACTATATGGATCTAAAAGGTTCATGTGATGAACTTATATATGTTCCAATCATTGATGACTCAGTAGAGATACTATGACAGCAATGGAGCTAATTGTTAGGTATGGAATGTCAGATACCATATTAAGGTGGTTTCATCTGAGAGAGAAGAGATAAGAAACATAAAATATACCAACTATAAGAAAAGTATTACTAACCTGCTAAATTATCACTAGTGCAGCAAGCATGTTGGACATTTTAGGTCACTAAGGATGAGATCCATTAGTGATTGGTTCTAAGTGTGAGTAAGAGTCTATTGGTAAGGTATGTATGTAGAGCCAATCATATGATGATTGACATGGCATAATTACCTAAAAGAATTTGATTAATAATAACATATGTAAAGGCAAGTTTCCAATTCATGTGTTTCACTTAGTTATGAGATAATGAGGATACAGAGTGAATGTCTAGAGAATGATATTACTCAATGACATATGTATTCAAGTATTAGCTTTGTTGAAATGAGATCATACAGATGTTAAGAGTACATAATACATATTCTCAATATGTCCCTAGTCAATTATGACTATGGAAGGTAGATAGACACCATTAACACACCAGAAAGGAGTGTGAGTTGGTTTATGACTGAATCTCACTAAGTCATGACATGGCAATATCAAACCAAGCACACATCTATATGTTAGGTAATATTGTATCAGACATTGGTGCGCTCCTGCCAATGGTGTTACACACTACTCAATTTGGAGTTTTGAATAGATGCAACCCCGCAGACGGAAGAGCATGTGTGGATTCACTTTCAAAATTTATAAAACCTAACTTAACACCTACTTCTACTAAAACAGCTACACCCACAAGCGCACGGGGTCATGTCATAGTATAGGGAGGTGGCAAGTTTAGGGTCAATCCATAGGGAAAAGAGGGGGCACTAGAGCTAGATTTAGTTTGGCTAGGTTCCTACTGGGGAGACTAGGGTTAAGGGTTTAATGGTGATTTGATTGTTAACTAAGGACGAACAAGAAAGCAATTAAAGGCAAGAATGAAATCAACGTTAACATTAGACTAGATTAAGGCTAAACAGGCAAGAAAGGATTAAGCTAAGCATGAAAGAGCAAACTACACTAAGGCAAGCAAGAGCAAAAGAGAAACTAAAGAGCTAAACTAGCATGAACAAGACATGAGCAAAGCAAGAAGCTAACTAAGCAACAAAAGAGCCAATTAAGCTAAGCAAGCACAAAACTAGGGTTTTAAGCAGTAAAGAGAGGTATGGGTTGTTTATGGGTATGAACTTATCACTTAAGTTGGGGGGTGACATATGAACATTATGATTCCATTTAGATTATCCAAACCAAACAACACGTTAGAGTCTAATGAATTAACCTAAGCTACTAATTGGCCATGGATATACTAGGTTGTGTATAGGGGAACTAGTCCCTAACACCCTACTACCCTTACGAGGCTCAATTGGGTTAGGGATTAGGTTCAATTCAAGTAGAGTCTGATCAAGCCTAGGTTTCTAGATTAGACATTCTTAGGACAATTAGGGGCCGAGGGTAGTAATGGGGAGGTGAAATTAGGGCTTTGGACCCCAATTCCCCCACATTCTAGCCTTGAGAAGGCTCCATGCTAATTGCACTAGAATTATCCAATCTAGCTACTTAGATCTCTCACTTAGGTTTAGAGAGATTGATTAGGATGTAGGAAGATGGGAGGCAACCTAGGGATCCAAGAATTTGACCTAGGGGCAAATCCAAAAAATTCACACATATAAGCAATTTGCCTAAATTCCTAGGTGATTTCACACACAAACCAACAAGCAATCCATGGCGAATGAGATAGAAATAGAATATAATCATTAAAAAATGGAATTACAACATTTACATGTCATTTTCCCTCAACATGGTATCAAAGTAACATAATTTCCCCCAAACAGCCCACCCAAGGGGCCTAGTTACTCATAACAAAGCAAAATACAAAAAGAAAGGAGATAGAGGAAGAAGTAGCCATGGAGCTCGGTGTAGATGAGGAATCTCCTCCCTCCAACTACTGCAAGGACGTCCTCCTTCTTCTCCTTGGATGGAATGGAGTGGGATGATGGTGGGAAGTGGATGGAAGGCTTAGATATGGGGGGTTATGTGGTGGAAATGGTGAAATGGAGTGGATTTGAGGTGGAGGTGAAATGGAATGGAGTGGAGGTGACAAGGAAGCAAAAATGGGACTCTAAGCAGCCAAACCCCCGACCCCCAGCTGCCACTCGGGCTTATATAGGGATCTAGGGGTCTAGGGTTAAGTTAGGGGTAAAATGGGGAAAGAAGTGGAAAAATGGGTAGGTTTTGTGAGTAGCACGACCGTGGTAGGTAGGGTAGACCACGACCGTGGTGGATGGGCACGGTCATGGGTTTATTCCATCAAAGTTAACAGGGTTTTGGTCGATTTTTGGCTGAAATGGCCACGACTGTGGCGGTCACCATGGTCATGGTGGGTTGAGGGTAGCACAGTCGTGCTACGTGGAACGACTGTGGTGGGACATGGTAGCACAGTCGTGCTGCATGGCATGACCGTGGTGGGTGGTCGTAGAATGGCCGTGCCGCGTGGCACGACCGTGGTAGAGTACGCTCTGCAGCTGCTTCAAAATTGAGATTTTTCCTGTGATTTCTTCATTTGTAGCACGACCGTTTTGTGTTACCACGGCCATGCTGGGGGCTTTGCTTGCACTTTGAGATTCAAACTTCATTATCCATGGAATTTTTTGCTTTAGCTTGACTCTTGGCCACTGGGGGTAGGTTGGGGAGCTCTGGGGCCTTCTTTGGGCTCCTCCATCTCTCTCGTCCATCCAAGTGTGGTCCAAGTACCTGAAAAACATGCAAATAATGTCCGTAAGTGAATTTTACACAAATATGCATATTAAGTGAAATAACATGTAATCTAATAGGTATAGATGTGATTGAAATGCAAAATGCCACAAGATGAAGCCCTAAAATAGGGCTAAATCACCACCCCAAACTTGAAACATACTTGTCCTCAAGTATGCTCCAACTCAATCTCTCTACAAATCTTCCACAAATAAGAAATGACATATGCAATGTAAAAGATGATTATTGCTGAATGGTATCAAAGATGAGTAAGTACATGCATTCCACCACTCTCCTCTCATGCTTTCACAATCCAATTATGAAAAGAGCACAAAGCATATGAACTTCAAATATAGCACATAGAATACACAAGTTATACATATTGCTTCCATTAAGTTCCGGGTAAACTGTTTCATGATGGTGTTAATCAAGGATGACTAGGAGTATTGTTTCGCATTTATGCATTCAATCTTATATTTCAAATCACACCAAAAGACCCATGTGGCTGCGAAAAAAGGCAAAATGAGCTAGGTTTGATGTTTCCTATCTCAATGGGTATGAAAGTGGAAGAAATGGTTGTGGTAAGATTTTTGGAGTGCTTTTACACCCTCGTCTTTTCTTTATTTGAATGCTCTTAAACAGGATCATCCTTTTATTTTATTTTTGCATTTTTTTTCTTTGCCCTTGGGGTAGGTAGGGCATATGGTGATAGGAGTGATGCGGTGAGATGTAGATGTGGCCACCCCAAACTTTTGGAGGTGGCCACGGCTAATATGTGCACTTTGGCATCCTTTCATGGGGCGGAGGGGTAAGAAGATGGTGAGTGAAAAGTTGGGTCAAAAAGGGGTCATAGGTATGATTCTCCTCATAAGACATCCTGCATGAAAATTAATCCAATACTTCATCCTAGATATCACACCACATGAATAAACAAGATGAAATTGATATATCA
The DNA here is from genome assembly GCA_963693085.1 of Alisma plantago-aquatica. Lineage (NCBI taxonomy): Eukaryota > Viridiplantae > Streptophyta > Magnoliopsida > Alismatales > Alismataceae > Alisma > Alisma plantago-aquatica. Next base: position 800,101,534 of record OY856412.1, read on the forward strand.
AACAAGTGATTCCACAAGCACTAAGCATTTAAAGTTTGCTCAACTTCACAATTCATCCAAATCAATCACAATCATAAGAGAGGTGATGCACATGTAAAAAGTGAAACATTGATACCACTTAGCAACAAACAATGGTAATTCACTTGCATTTGCCAAAGGTCATCATTTTTACTTAAAACAGTAGAGATTGGGTCAAAACACACTTTTTAGACAAGAAATCTCAAATTTGGGCAAAATTGTGCCAAGTTGCCTCGAATCACATCTAATCCTATATTATTAAACTTAAAGTAGCAAATAAGCAAATCCTAGCCAAAACATGCAAAAATTACCAAAAATCTACATGATATGCAATGCATGGCAAAAATAGCAACATTTTTGAAAATTACGCAAAAATAGCAAGGAAGCAAACTACATGGCATGCAAGTATGCAAAACAAGCACACAAAGTATGTATACACAAATATGAGAGATGGTTATACTATTCATTCATCTTGAGCAAAAACTTAGAACAACGAACATAGAAGAAAGTGGGGTAAACAGGGGCTTACTGTCCTACTACCCCAAACTTTTAAACCATATTGTCCTCAACATGAAATAGAAGCTCAGAATGATAGGGTAGAGGGAATGGAGTCATGGTAGATAAATGCCAAGAGGGGAGAGAGATCCCAATGTGTCCATTGAGAAGGGGATAGCCTCCACAGACGTGGTGTGCACCATGCCCATTTGGGAATGCATGCAACACGGCCGTGTTGTGTGGCACGACCGTGCTGATATCCTTTTCGTAGCTTTTCTACTGATTCACAATTTTCTCTTCATTTTTGTTCTCCTCCTTGTCAATATCATCCATGCATCACTATCCTTCCAATGTACCTATCCTAAAATGACATAAATAACAAAAATCATCAAGCATAAAGTGTGTGTGTGTGTTTTTTCTTAGAAAGTTTAAAAGCAAAGCAAAAGTATAAAAAATTGAAGTTTGGGTGAAAAAATCCCAAACCTAGGTTGGTTGCCTCCCACAAGCGCTAAGTTTCATGCCTTCAGCTGGGTTTGTTGTTCTTTCACCATCAATGACACGATTTTACTGTGCGTATAATGCAAGTGCACGCGTCAAAGTAGTATAGGCCCTTGTGAGGCCCAAGTCAAACTCAGGGACACTGAATTATCAGTAGACTACTACTAACTACTCACAATCAGCTAGACCAGTAAAAAAGGTTATGATAGTTGTTTTAAAAATAAAAGAAAATAAAATAAAACAAAGCAATCGATTAAATGTTTAGTTTAATCAATTCAGATGGAGATCTTTAGGGTTGCAGTTTCACCACGAGTTTTCATTGTATGAATTTCCATATAGTTACTCAGGTTCATCTCTCAATCCGGGTAGTGGCCTATAGTCAGAATTGTCCACTGTCGTGGTACAATTCACTACCTATGTCTAGGTCGGTTCCACCATCATAGTAACCTATACCCTAAACTAGGTGCATTAGAATCGACCTCTGGGTTTCCACCATTAACCTTACATCACTTTGTTCAAGGGATTTGTTAATTAATGTGAATTTTGTCTCTTTTCAACCGTTAATTCTTCTTTCAAAGTAATTAAAGGCATTAGATTATCATTATGGTGATCAAGCATAACAATATAATTGAGAAAACGAAGTCATACCATAGATTTAAGAGATAAATTATGAATTACTATGATAAAAATGTCATACAATGCTTCCCCGGGCTACTCCCGGTCCTAAAGATAAAGGGTATTAGCCCCGCATGTTCATCTCAGAGAAAAACATGGTTGAGAAAAGGGGAAACATGGAGGAAAATGTGAATAAGTAATGAAACCCCTAAACGGAGAAGATCCAAGCATTCCTTGGCGGAGAATGCACGATCTACAACCTGTCGGCGGTGGAAAACGTCTTCTTCAGCTTCTGGAACGGTCGGGGCATGCTTCTGGGCTCCGTTCTTCTCTTCACACCTTCTCGGGACGTGTGCAGCGGCTAATGACGGATCCTCTGCTCTTGGCCGCCATCATTAGGTATAATCATCGAGTTAGGTTGCAAAAATATCACAGCCGTCAGATTTGGATCGATCTGAAACAAACTTTAATGTGACGGTGTTGATACCATCGACGCAAGTCGATGGTATCGACACTGCGTGATATCGGCAAGTCTTCTTTTCTTCTCTTCATTGCGCCTGATGCTGACTCGATACCATCGACACAAGTCGATGGTATCGACACCCTGAGGCGTCGGTTTTATCCTTTTTCCGTTGCTCAATCTTCTTATGTCGATAGTATCGACTTTTGGGTCGATAGTATCGACTGTCTGCTCGCCAGCAACCTGATGGTAACTCGATATCATCGACATCCCTGTCGATGGTATCGACTATGTGCTGCTCCTTGCGGCTGGCTGCCTGTGGCTGTATCGATAGTATCGACAGCCATCGATGGTATCGACAGCTGCAGATATGCGTTTTTCCTGAAATTTCAAAACAAAACCACATAAGCCGAGATAAAACCTATCATTGTAATCATTTATACTCAAAACAATAAAATAAGGGAAATTTGACACTGAGAAGGGTTATAGACTAAAATAAGTGAATTATGCAATATTCACCGCCAACATGACCAATAAATGCATAAAACACAAGTAAAACAAGTCTATAAATGCGACTCAAAATCATCGCATCAAACTCCCCTAAGCTTGAACATTGCTCATCCTCGAGTAGCTAAACTTTAGAATAGAATTGTGAGGGTCAACTAAAGAACAGATTATCACAACAAACAACACCATGTGATCCCCTCCAGACATTCACATTCCAGCCCTCACTAACCACAGAATGATAATTAACCTAAAGGCGAAAGTAATC